>OVAV01000063.1:0-27112 GCA_900406375.1 Iberis amara | reverse complement strand
CGGGATATCACTTCTTTGAACCTGTCGATGAATTGTCGGAGGGGCTCGTTTCGAACCTGAGTCATCCTCCAAATGTCTGGATCCGAGATGTCCCTCTCGATGTATACTGAGTAGTGCTTTAAGAACATCAGGCTCATTTGGTTGAAACTGTGGATTGACCCTTCAGGGGCCAAGAAAACCATGTGAGTGCTGGTCCCTGGAGGTGCTCGCTGAACAGCTGGCAATACCATGCATCCTTCTCGTGCTCGTCCGACTGCGATTCTGAAGGCGGTCATATACGCGCTGGGATCTGTCTTTCCTTCATAAAAAGGGATTTTGATTTTTCCGGGGTTCCGCACTCTGACATTTTTTATGTGTGCGGCATACGGACTCCGGAGCGTTTCTTCCGTGAACCGATCCAACTCTGGTGTCGAGCTCATGGCTTGGTGAACTTTGGAATTTATTTGTCGGACGGCCTCCTGTAGGGAATCCTTTATCTCTTGGATCTCCCTGATCGATCCCTGAGGTCGCTTGCTGGAGCGAGAAGGCGGGGTACGGGTGCCCTCCTCGTACCTGTCGGATTCTTCCTCGGACCCTTCTGATAGGTCGATTCCATCTTTATCATCCTCTGAACCCTTGGGGCTCGGGGTGCGGCTCGGCTGTTCGGTTTCGTCATCGGGCTGGTAATTCTCTTGGCAGATCGCTCTCCTTCGAGGTCGCCGTTGGGTGGGGTCTCCGTGGTATCAGTGCGGCGTTCTCGCGTCTTGACTGAACGTGGGGTTGGAGTGAAGCGTAGTCTCCAGGAGTGTTCTCCTGAGATGGGATATCGTCGCGAGGAGGTCCTGGTCGAACGGTGTTGCGAGGATGTTGCTCGGTCTAAGTGTTTAGTCATTGTTTTGGTTTGGATTGCGGACTCCTTCGCAATCTGGTCGAGCCGGTCAAGTAAGGATTTGTTCAAAGCGTCTTGTGTCTCCAGTTTGTCGGACATGGATTGCACGGATTGGAGGAGTGCCTGAATCGTGCTGGCATATCCGTCAGGCGGTGTTGATGTGTTTTCGGTCATGGTGGAGTCGGATTTGGCTGCGATTTTCCTTCCTGCGTTAAAGAACTCTTACCTCCCCACAGACGGTGCCAATTTGTGGAGGTTAAAACCCACTATGAATTTTTATCAAGTTTATCTTAATGAGGAATCCGTTGTTCTTGTCAAAATTAGGAAAAATACGCAACACAAACTCAGATAGAAAGATAAAAAAAGTTGATTTTATTAATCTCAGATGTGCGAATACAAAATTAGCTCTAGCTCAGAAAATTCTCTGAGAAAAAATAGTTCTAATCCTCTTCCATTAGCAATCGATATCCCTCTCCTTTCTCTCTCTCTTGCTTTATATCTCCCTCCGTCTAGTTCGGGCTGTTCCGATCTTCTCGGATTGTTTGGCCTACAATCTCGGGATTTCCCTCCTATCTCGGAACCGTCATGACTCAGTCTTCACTTGCTCAGCCTGTGCTCACCTTTTCCTCAGGTCATCTACGACTTGGGTGCTTAACCGCTCGCTCTTCACGCCTAGGTAGCGATTTACTTAGCAAATCCTTCTGCGCCTTAATGCATGCTGAGCTGTCATCCAGAAAGTGACACCAGTTGAGGGAAAATCCTGATGAGGGAGTTTTGACACCAACAATCTGAGTACCCAACTCCTTGAATTTTTGCTTTATATACTTATTTTGGAACTTATTCTATTTTTGGAGTAAGCCAATATGCTTCTGAGCCTCTGCCAAAATTCTTGCTCTTACCAATTTTTGGATCTTCAAAATGATAGCATTCTGGTTCTTCCATTTGTTCATCCCCCAAAATACTTGGGCTCTCATCTCCTTCTGGCTCTGAATAATAAAGCACATCTCCATTTGGTTGGAAATCAATGTGCTGTCTCGATTTGATGGTTGTGATGTTAGGGTTAGGGATTCACAATCTTGATTCACCCAAGTCTGGATAGATGAACTTAATTTTTGATGCAGAGCCTTCAAAGAATCCTTCTCTTTTTAAGTGTTCAAGGTCTATGTATCTTGTCGCGGTATGGTCAGACTTTAGTGGCACGTTACAAGCCACTAGTATCGGGGCTTGTCCCTCTGCTCCTTTCTTGTGCATCATCATTGCCAAATCTACATACCACATCAACTGGTTGACCAAAGTGCACGGAAAACTAGCATCATTCTTATCACCGTGGATTAGTTGACCATAAGAAGTCTGCCACAAAAGAAACTTCAATGTTAAATCCAGCAATCCCATATCCCCTCATTCACATTGCCAGTTGCTTCTCGTGCATAAAAGGTACTAGCAACTGATTTGTGAAGGTATCGCACCGTTGGGTTCCATATACTTGCATTTTTGGACCTGCTTGAACAATAATTACCAACTCCAATGGTTTTACAAAGTGCCTTAAGTTCGTTTTTTTCAAATTTTGTGTGAGTATGGTATCCTTTTGGGAATCCAAATAATATATCCAGTTCAGGGATGCTAAGCGTGTACTCATATCCTCTCATAGAAAAGGTGATGTGGCCCAAAGTGTCGTCATCAATTTTATGTTTAAAAGTTGCTAGAAAATGGCAAGTTTCTTCCTCGTAAGCATCAAGGCGATAAGTCATAGCTTCTCTAACTTGGCTAGCCTGAACATAGACTACACATCTTCTTTAATGCCGAGTGCTTCCATTGTTGGTTTATGAGGGAATCCGGTTCCTTCGAAACCTCTTGCTATTAAAGCTTCTATGCGAGACTCTATTGGGGTGTGTTCGATTCCTTTCTTGGAGGTTTGCTTTTTGCCTTTTTTGAATTTAAGCTTAAGTTGCATTTCTTCATCAGAAATGTCTAGTTCTTCTTCATAAAATGGTTCGTCCCTTTCCTGTTCTTCTTCCTCCTCAACGTGTCTCTTTCCTCTCTTCACATCTCTCTTGTTTCTTATATACTCAGCTTCATCCTTTCGGTTTCCCATATCAATGGATCCCGAAAAAGATGTAAACGATCAATATTAAGAGTTGAAACCAACAAGTGATAAAGTGAGATTAGAATGAGTATAAAACCCAAAAGCTGATTATGCATCCTAAAGGTCAGTGTAAACTTCAGTAAGAACAAAATAGTTTTTTTTTCCTTTTTATTTCAGAAGTTTAAAACCTATTTAAAAGATGTAAACAAGTGAGAATAAGAGAAATCAGAGAGTTTAAGAAACATAAACCGAATCATGCCAAAAAACCTAAAATGAAAAAGAAACAGAGTATGGGCAAGTTCAAGAGAAAAACCCGATTTGTTTTCTTCAAAATCCAAGTGAGAATCAGAAAGCTTGAAACCTTGTTGCTAAGTATTAAGTTCTCAAAGAAACCAAGTGAAAATGAAAAAATTTAGAGAGTTTTAGAGTAATGAATGAGATGAAAGATGTAAAGTATGGAAGAGATGAGAGTGAGGAGCAAGAGTGGCGTGGAGGGTCCTTAAATAAATCAAGAGAGGAGTGCAAGTGGTGGAGAAAAAGTCTTGGCTTCAATGATTCAATTCTGGAAAAGTTGCAGATTTTTTGCTTGAGGTGGGTAGTGTGTTCGGCTGGGACCAAAGTTGGGCGCAGGAATCTTCTGAAAAGCATGCTGGCTTGGTCTGAAGTGGATATGACATCTTTTCGCTCCATTTGGCATAGATTGGATGCAATGGGCCAACTTGAATTGAATTAGTCGACCAAGTGGGGGAGTTGAGATGCGCATGAGTGAGCTCGGCCATTAGGCGAGCTTAGTGACCGAGTCTGCAATTTTTGGCCCAAAACGTTTTGCGCTAACTCGGGTTTTGGCTGAGCTATCTATCCGAGTTGAACTTCTGGCTCGATGTGTCTTGCTTCGGCTCGGTTCTTGGCTCGATGTGTCTTGCTTTGGCTCGGTTCTTAGCCGAGCTATACGGCCGAGCTTGGTCTTTTGGTTCGACTTGAAATGCTTTAGCTCGGGTAATGGCTGAGTTATCTGGCCGAGTTGGGAGACATGGCTCAGCATACTAGCTCCTGGCTCGGTTATTGGGCAAGTTTCTTAGCCAACTTAGTTCCTTAACCTTCTTTTTCCAATACCAAGTGCCCAAAACATGAACATGTTGTACCTAAACATCAAAACCAAGCAAAAACTCAAAAGTGTCAAAAGAAAAATTAAACTTGAATTGTAAAGAAATTTATATACAATAATAGGCATGGGACTTCCTCCCAAGTGAGCTTGTTTAAAGTCACTAAATTTGACTTCATGATAAACTCTTATAGACCCTGAGACGGTTTTCGAGAACCAAAGTCCCTTATGAAATGACCCTATCGGTTAAGTAGGGTCTAATCCTTTGCCTATTGACAGTAAACTCGTCTCCAGACTTTGCAACTAAAGTTATGGCTCCATAAAGCAACACTTCCTTGATTTAGAATGGACCAGACCATTTTGGCTTCAACTTTCTTGGAAATAGCTTGAGTCTTGAGTTGAAAAGGAGCACTTGATCACCAGCTTTAAATTCCTTAACCAAAATCTTCTTGTCATGGAAGGCCTTGGTTATTTCCTTGTAAACCTTGGAACTCTCATAAGCTTCAAGTATGATCTCTTTAAGTTCATGCAGATTCATTTCCCTCTTCTTTTGAGCTGTCTTGATATCAAAATTTAGGATCTTAGTTGTCCAGAGTGCCTTGTACTCAACTTCTACCGGTAGATGACATGACTTCCCATAGAGAAGTTGGAATGGTGTTCATCCTATTGGTGTCTTGAAAGGTGTCCTATAAGCCCAAAGTGTGTCATCAAGGTTGATTGACCAATCTCTTCTTGAAGTTCCTACAACCTTTGCCAGAATAACCTTGATTTGTTAGTTGGAGACTTCAACTTGTCCACTGGTTTGGGGATGATAAGGTGTTGCTACCTTGTGCTTCACCCCATACTTCTTCAACAAATTCTCTAAAAACTTGTTGATGAAATGACATCCCCTATCATTTATGACCACTCTTGGAATTCCAAATATGGGAAAAATCATATTATTGAACAACTTCAGGACTACTCTTGCATCATTGGTTGGGCATGCAGTTACTTCAACCCATTTGGAGACATAATCAATAGCTACAAGAATATAGTTGTTTCCAAATGATGGAGGGTTGAAAGGTCCCATGAAATCAATACCCCAAACATCGAACACTTCCACTTCCAGAATTGGATTTTGAGGCATTTCGTTCCTCCTTCCAATACTTCTTGCCCTTTGACAAGGATCACACTTAGAAATGAAACTGTGTGTGTACATGAACATTCTTGGACACCAAAGACTAGCTTGTAAAACCTTCTGAACAGTCTTGAATGTTGCAAAATGCCCTCCATAGGTAGAACCATGGCAATGCTCCAGAACTTCTCTCACTTCTTCCTCAGCAATGCATGTTCTAAACAACCCATCTGAACCCTTCTTGTAGTGAAAAGGATCATCCCAATAGTAGTGATTTACATCACTTAGGAACCTCTTATTCTTGTAAGCATCAAAGTCTTCTGGTATTGCCCCACAAAACTTAAAGTTAACCAAATCTGCATACCAAGGTATTACCCTTGTGTTAACAACTTCTTCCTCTACAAATGCGCAAGTATGAATCACCATGAGCTCCTCTTCAGACATAAAATCATCAATTGGAATTGAATCATCTATTCTCTTCCTAGACAAATGATCTACTACCCCATTTTTGATTCTTTTCTTGTCCACTATCTCCATATCAAACTCTTGCAATAGGAGGATCCATCTTAACAATCTTGGTTTGGTATCCTTCTTTGCATAGACGTGTCTTAGTGTTGCATGATCTATGTACCTTTGAACCAACTAAGTAGCTTCTGAATTTTTCAAATGCAAAGACCACTGCTAGTAACTCTTTCTCTGTTGTTGCATATCTTCCTTGAGCTTTATCCATTGTTCTACTAGCATAATAGATCACATGCACCTTCTTGTCTATTTTCTGTCACAAAACAGCCCCAACTGCATAATCCAATGCATCACACATAATCACAAAAGGATAATTCCAATTCGGAGCTTGAACTATTGGAGCTGAGACTAAGGCTTCTTTGATGAGATGGAAAGCCTTCAAACATTCAGAATCGAAAACGAACTCAGTCTCCTTGCAAAGCAGCCTTGTCAAGGGTCTGGCGATTTCAGAGAAATCTTTGATGAATCTCCTATAGAAACCAACATGTCCAAGAAAGCTTCTGATATCCTTAACTGTCTTTGGTGGTTGTAATTGCATCATAACATCAATCTTGGCCTTGTCCGCTTCTATTCCCTTTTCAGACATCTTGTGCCCCAAAAAAATCCCTTCTCTTACCATAAAATGGCATTTCTCCCAATTCGGGACCAAGTTTGTTTCTTCACACCGCGTAAGAACCCTGCACAAGTTCATGTGGACGTAGGAATTCACAAAGTAATTTATAACTTATTTCTTTATGAGGAATTTGGAAATTTTCGTCTTAACAAGGAAAAAACAACGACTCAAATATGTTTGAAATAGATTTTGTATTGATCAAGAGTTGGATAACTCTGAGCTTTTGTTACAAATGATAAAAGAATATATGAATAAAGTTCGAGAAATGGCCAAAAGATCCTCTTCATCTTGCTTATTCTGCTATTTATACCTCGGACCCTCTCCTATTATCCCGCTAAGCTCTTACTTCCTCGTTCCTACAATCTCGGCGTATCCCTAAATGTTCAGAACTACTTGGACTTGGTCACTACTTGTTCGGGCTACGCCTAACTCGACCTCAGTTTATCTATGCGCTGGGCACTCCGTTACTCTCTTAATATACTCAGGTGTAATACTTTCTCAGTCAATCATTTTGGGGCCGATACACGCTGATCCGAATAACATATCATTACTACTTAAGGTAAAATTCTGCTGAGGGGGTTCTGACACCAACAGATTGGCCCCCGGGTCTTCCAACGAGTTTGGCGAGATGGGAGACCTTATGACACCTTGGTGATGATCCACCAGGAGAATTTTTAAGCTCAAGGATCTTTATTGACTGAATTGTTGTTCCACTCACTGCTGTGGAAATTGAATTCTCGTTTCGGCTGGATAAGCTGGACCATATTCAAAGATTTGGCTATTTTGTTGTTGGGCCGTTTGTTTAGGTGTGAATTGATTTAGTTTGGATTTGATAAGCGAGAATCTCAACAGTCCTGGCGGTTATCTCTCCACGCGTGTAGATATCTTTTGAATTTTAAATTCAAAAAGCATCATCATGCCTAGAAAAGGCGGTTCAACATTTTCGAGGCAGTTATAATTGCTTCTCCTCTCTCTTCAATTACGTGGAACCGTCATCTCCCACTCCATTTTCAACCGTTAACTCTCTCTTTCTCCACGCGATAAGGTAAATTAAAGTTTCCCTTTCTTTATTTTTAGGTTTTAGGGTTAGGATTCTCTCCCTTTTAGTGTTATTCTTCTTTTTCCCGATTTCTCTCTGTCGTTTTCTTCTCTTGCTTAATTTCTCCTTCGTTCTGATCTGCCGACTATGGTGAGCCACCTTGCGCTTTGTTCTCGAAGTAGAAGCTCTTCGTCGCGTACCGCAGCTAGCGCTAACGTCGGAACTCATGCGGTCTCTAATACGAGGTCTAGGGTGGTTGCGGCTCCGGAGATTGTGGCCTTCTCTGACTCTCTATCAACTGTTGCTTCAGTGGCGTTAATTTAGGAATAGTTCGATTTCCAATATAACATTAGATTTCTCATTCCCGAACCTGGGCAGTTCCCTGATTCTCCTCCGCCTGGGTTCGTTACGGTCTACGAGATTTTTTTCAAGACGTGTGGGTTTTGCTTCCCAGTTCCTGAATTGCTGGTCTGATATCTGCGTCGTCAAGGAATGGCTCTGAGTCAGCTGATACCGAAAGGAGTTCGGCATGCAATCTTCTTGATGATCCAAGCACGCGAAAACATGTTTAAGCTGGGCTACGATATGCTTGAGGAGGTCACTCACATCAAAAGAGGTCCGAAGGGTGGTCTGTAGTATCGTGCAAATAAACCTAATCATTGGTTTGCGACTGGGAAAAATCCCAAGGACGAAGCTGATTGGGATTGATTCTATTTCTTTTTGGAAATTTATCACTTATCTTTCGGGACCAAAGGTTCTGGTGATTTGCAAACTCGGTGGACTAAAGAGATTGGTGTGAACCGACTTTGATTTCAGTCTGCTGTCCTTTTACTGCTTTATTTTAGCCTAATGTTGAATTGTTATCTCTGTGTTCACTTGGTTCCATTATGTTTGCTAACTTATTTGTTTTCTGCGTCTTTTTCAGTTCTGCACCTGATTAGAGTTGAAGATCCTTCTTCAAAATACTTGAGGAACGGGGATCTTTTGGAAAAAACAGATTGACCAATTGGAGTACCTTCGACGAGGAAAGGGTTTCACGCAATTGACTTCCGTTAGCGCCACTTTCTGAGTCATCCTCAAGTAAGTATCCAAGCTGATTTGCATTTCCATTTAGATCCTCTGCGGTTTATTGAATGGTTTTCCGCATATACTCTGTCTCTATGTCCATCTGTCGCAATGAAGAATCTGAAACCCTATCGTGAAGCACGCAAGAGCAAAAGTTCCCAGGGCGCATCTGGTTTAGTGAATCCGGGTGCTATGCAAAAGGTTCATATGCCAAGGGATCGCGTTCAGATGGATGTGGACATGATTGAGGTCTCTGACTCGTCGCGTGGTGATTCTCGCCGGGAAAAGCCTATAAGTTCTGGGAAGAATGCTCCTCGACCTCCTCCGATTCGTCGTAGCTCTCGCCATCTGGAGGCTCTGGTGGAAAAGAAACCTCGGATTCGGGAGTCGTCTCCAGTTGGGGCCCATGACTTTGGTGGATTCTCTTTTAGTTTTACCTAGCTGCACCAGTCTTCCATTGTTGAAGACAGAGATCTATGTGCTGAGCTGACGTCCAAACTCCAGCTAGGTGGACCCAAGGTGAATGATCATCGGTCTCTCTCGATGCAAAGAGAATATGCCGAGTGGGCTCGCTCCCATACTGAGGTATGGACATTTACGGGTTGTGTTGATTGTGTTGGAACTAGTTCGGGAATTAATGGGAAAGTTTTAGCGTGTGCAGATTGCAGCCTTAATAGATCGCTTGGTGGGTTTTCTGGATGATGAGCTCCGGAAAGCGAAGAAACACTCTAGTGTGGAGTTGGTTGCCGATGCGACAGTCCAGGCTGATAAAGCTATTGCTGAGCTAAAGGCTATTGTGGGTAGAGTAGAGACGCTGACCAAAGATAATGGCAGGCTGAAGGCTGAGGTGGTGGAGCTCGAGGGTCAGAGGAGGAGGGATGCTGAAAGGATGAATGAGGAAGTCATTCGTCACGACAGGGCCAAGCGAAAGTTGCAGAAGAAGGTGGGAAGCATGACTAAAGAGTTGGATGCTATCCTTGCGGAGATGGAGAAACAGATAGTGCATAAGGTGAAGGATAAAGAGGATGCTTTGAACGAGAGGTTTGTGAGGAGAATGGACTAGGTTAAAGGGAAGGTCGTAAATGAAAGGGTGTATCAAGAAAAGCTAGTACAGGTAGAGCAAATCAAGGAGAACCTGGAGTTGATTAACAGCTTGCTCCGGGGGGAGTCTACACTGGAGTCTGAGAAGAGGGACCTGGAAGCGGATCTAGTGGTTTTTGCTTAGGAGTTGAAGATGCTCGATTTCAAAGAGCTAAATGTTGAGAAAGATTGGGTAGCATCGCCGACTGGTTATGACCTAAGCGATCAACCGGGTGAATTTTCTGAGCCGAATCTGGTTAAGGCAATTAACCTTTACGGTACTAATCTTCTGGTCCTTGATCCAGTTGAGGAGGCTGTTATTGAAATGGAAAAGGATAAGATTCTTGTTGGGGAGGCTGCAGGTGGCGATGCGACTGAGGAAGTTGATGGGAATGCAGGAGGGGTGCTTGACAAGGCTGTAGAGGTTGCGGTTCGCATAGGGGAAGCTGCGATCATGGCAAGGGAAGAAGCCCCCAAACGTAGTGGTGACAATCAAGATGCAGCGGAGTGACTGCTTATGGCTTCCTCCTTCCTTGCACTTTTAATTTCTCTTTAAGTTCGTTTAATTCTGAACATGGTTGCCTAGAGAGGCTTTTACCCAATCTCATTAATTTATTTTGAATTTGACCGCCTGGGGAGGCTTTTACCTGAAACTTATGTTTATTTAGTAGTAAGAACTTTGGATTATGTCTTTTACTCGTATAACTTGCTTTTCTTTTTAATCTTGTGTTTGAGAGAATTCTCTGAGTCTATTTGCTGTTTGCGGACGTATTGTTCATGTTGGGTCGATTTTGGGATTTAAGTTGGCGTTATTTTCCCTAAGTGGTGTCCCAGTTACGCACTTGGTAGGGATTAGAGTTTTTAATATCGAACTTGTCAATATAAAGTAGCTTACTTATTCGAGAGGTCGAATGTTATACTGGCGATGAGTATTTCAATTGTTAAAAATGTTTGTGATTCAGTTCAATGCATTGTTGCGAGACGGGGCTCGACTTTAGCGCTTAGACATTGCTGAGGGTTTCTCTGGCTAATACCTACTGGGGGGTGTGCGATGTATTGTACGACTAGCCAGGTCATACAATGTGATGTGGGTGGATAGTTATTTTCGTATTAAGCTTTAAATTATGGGAAAACGGCGAATAAGGGTTTGGATGATTTCACCGATTCGTTAGACGTGTTGGATATGGCATGGTATTCTCCCCTCGCTTTCGCCTGAAAATTTGTAGAGCAGCAGGAGGAAGTGACTGAAAGCATTGTGGATGGTTAGTGAGTGTTGGGAGCCCCCAAGTGGTCTGTTGCTCAGGCAGTGGTACGGTTTGGCTTCCTTGTCATATGGAATTTAGCTGGTTGATTGACCAAAAATCCCGAGATGGGAAAGATCAGTTACCTCTACCCTATTTTTAGAGAAAAATTTAAAGAAAAAGATGAGACGAGCTGGGGCAGATGGGAAAGATAAGTTACATCTCCCCCATTGTTCGAGAAAAAATTAAAGAAAAAGATGGGACGAGTTGGGGCAAGTGGGAAAGATCAGCTACATCTCCTCCATTTTTCGAGAAAAATTTAAAGGAAAAGATGGGACGGGCTAGGGCAAGTGGGAAAGATCAGTTACATCTCTCCTGTTTTTCGAGAAAAATTTAATGAAAAAGATGGGTACGATGAAAGTGAATTGATAAATATAGTTGAACTCCCTAAACAGAGTTGTCTACGTACCCCTGAAATGGGGATCAAGCCTTGGTCGTAGTTCGTTGAGTTAGATTAACAAATTGCGTAAATAAAGGTGCTAAGACAATAAATTGCTAATATCTAACAGTAGAATTTTTTCAAGTGTTGAGCATTCCATGGGTGTCTTTCCTCGTTTCCGTCTTCGTCTTCCAATTCGTATACTCCTCGTTTGACGATTTTTGAAATCTTGTACGGCCCTTCCCATCTGAGTCCTAGCTTTCCTCCGTTTTTCTTTGCCCTTGCGGGGAAGACTTTGCGCAACACCAGCTCTCCTTTGGAGAATCGTCGCTATTGGATTTTTTGTTGTAGAAACGTGTTGCGGCGTTGTGGTAGTTTTGCAGTCTTATGGTAGCCTGGTCCCTCCTTTCATCGATAGTGTCGGCTATGTCTATTAGCATCTTGTCATTTTTGTCTGTATTCTGAGGTGCTAGCTCCCTTCTCAGGCTTGGTACTTCTGTCTCAGCTGGTATAACTGCCTCGGTGCCGTACACTAGGGCGAATGGGGAGTCGTTGGTTCCCCTCATGGGTGTTGTTTGATATGACAAAAGTACTCTTTCTAACTCTTCAGCCCATGTTCCTTTTTTTGGCGCACAGCTCTTTTTTAGCCCATTTAGTATAGTTTTGTTGGCGGCCTCTGCTTGGCCGTTCGCTTCTAGGTAGTAGGGTGTTGAGTAGGTGAGGTTAATCCTCATTCTTTCGAAGAATTCTTTGAACTTGTCTGAGGTGAATTAGGGGGCTGTTGTCAGTATGTATTTGATAGGGGATCCCGTTGCAACATATTATGTTTTTCTAAATGAAGGATTCGGCATTCTCTGATTTAATCTTAGCGAAAGATTTGGCTTCAAGCGATTTAGAGAAATAGTCAGTTAGGACAAGTAGGAAACGCTTCTTCTTTGATGTGTGCATTGGGCCAATTATATCCATGGACCACTGCATAAAGGGGTATGGTGCGGTAATTAATTGCATCTCCTCAGTTGGCCGATAGATCAATGGTGCATGTTTCTAGCACTTTTCGCATTTCAAGGCGTGATTTTCACAGTCCGTGATCATAGTTGGCCAATAATAACCGTATAACTTGATCTTGAATGCTAGGGCTCTGCCCCCTGAGTGATTTCCATATGCTCCGTCGTGTACCTCCCTTATAATTTTTCTTGTTTCGTGTCCAAATATACACTTCAGCAGTGGACCGCGAACGCTCCATTTGTAGAGGTTCCCATCGAGCTGAGTGTATCTCGCACTTATAGCTTTGAGTTTCCTGGCATCCCACTTCTTTGGTGGTAAGATCCCGTCCGTTATATATGAAAGTATCTTGATTCTCCAGTGTATCTCTATTTCGACCTTGTCTGCTTCCATTGGGACCTCATCTTCTTCCATATCCTTTGGGTCTAGATTCGCGTTGTACTCTTATATTGTTTCCTGTACGACGCATGCGGTCTTCGTCACAGAGATGTTGGGCTTGTCGATGGTCTCTACGGGTATAACTCTAGTCGTTTTCTGATCCTTTGTTGATGCTAGGGCAGCTAGGGCGTCTGCGGGGGTATTTTCCCCTCTGGGGATTTTGATCAGGTCGAACTCTAGGAAACCCTTAAAAAGGTTTTTAACCACTTCTAAGTATGCTTCCATTCGGTCATTCCTAGTTTCGTATTCTCCGCTGAATTGATTTGCCACTAGTTGCGAGTCGCATTAAGCGTTGATCTATTTTTCTCCGATCGCCGCCTCTAGACGCATGCCGCCTATCATCGCCTCATATTCGGCTTTGTTGTTTGAGGCTGCGAAATTTAGCCTGAATGATTGTTCGATCATCTCCCCCATAGGAGCGATCAGTCGTATGCCTATTCCTGAACCGTGTTTAGAGCTTGCCCCATCGACGTATAGGGACCATCGTGCTTTGGAATACTTGGATTCGTTCTCCATCTCTGGTGGTAGTTCTATGAGGAAGTCCGCGAGCACTTGAGATTTTGCGCAACATCCTGCTTTTAAACTCTATATCGTGCTCGCTGAGCTCGACTGCCCATTTGGATAGTCTTCCTGATTGGTTCGAACTATGCAGGATTGTGCCAGCGGTTGATTTGAGTAGACGACGATTGAGTGGGATTGAAAGTAAGATCTCGATTTCCTTGCCGAATGACTACTGCCAGAGCTAGCTTTTCTATTGTTGGATATCCATTCTATGCGTTGTCTAGGATTTTGCTGAGGTAAAATATCGGTTTTTGGTTACCGAAATCTTTGTGTATGAGGACATAGCTAATTGCGTATGATGATACCGAAATGTACAAGAATAGGGTTTCTCCTTCTTGAGGTTTGGACAAGACGGGGGGCGTCATCAAGTAGGTCTTCAAGTCTTTCAATGCTAGCTCACATTCTTCGTTCCAAACGAATTTCTTGTTCCCCTTGAGGAGGTTGTAAAATGGTAGGCATTTGTCGGTTGACTTAGATATGAATCGGGTTAAGGTCGCTATGCGGCCTGTCGGCCTTTGTACTTCTCTTGTATTTTTGGGTGACAACATCCTTAACAGCGCGTTGATTTGCTTAAGGTTAGCTTCGATACCTCTCTTGGTTACCAAATAGCCAAGGAATTCTCCTGAAGTCACCGCAAAAGTACACTTAGCTGGGTTCAGCTTCATTCCGTAGGTGTTCAATATTTGGAAGCAGATGCGCAGGGCACCCACGTGATCATCCTCGTCGGAGGATTTGACAAGGATGTCATCGATATAAACTTCCATCGTCTTGCCGAGCTGTTCTGAGAACATCTTGTTGACTAGACGCTGGTAAGTGGTGCCAGCGTTCTTCAGGCCAAAGTATTTGGTTATAGCCGGAGAAAGCATCCACGAATGAAAGTAGTTTGTAGCCAGCTATGACTTCAAATCCGTGAAGTCGATGAACACTCTCCACTTCCCGTTCTTTTTCTTGACTACCATAGGGTTTGCCAACCAGTCTGGATATTTTACTTCGGTAATGAACCCTGTGCTCAACAGTCTTTCCACTTCGGCTCGTACTGTCTGAGCCCGTTCAGCGTTTAGTTTGCGTTTCTTCTGCTTGACTGGTTCGTAAATCGGGTCGGCGTTCAGTTCGTGGAACATTATGTCCAAACTTATTCCAGTCATGTCTGTCATGTTCCAGACAAAGGTGTGTTTGTTTTCTCGAAGGAAGTTGATTAGGTATCTTTCCGCAGCTTGGAACCTATTCCAACGCAGTGTTCCGGGAAGCCTGGGTCGATACAATATTGAGTTACCTCGTCTAACTTGGGTTCCTCATAGTTCAGCGTTTATGGGGTGGCTGGCTCCCCGATCTGTAATTGCTATAAAGCCTTCTTCATGAGCTGGAGTTCGACTAAGTAACAAGCTCGTATTGACCTTTGGCTTTCCTTGATGGTTTTGACCCGTTCCTTAGTAGGGAACGTGACGCATGGGTGGTAAATGGAGGGTACTGCTTTCATTGCGTTTATCCATGGCGTACCTAGGATTGCGTTATATCTCGTTGGTCGGTCCATTACTGTGAATTCAATCATTCTTGATAATCATGCTGCGTGCATGAGAAGTTTGATTGTTCCAATCGTCATGGAGGTTTCGCTCGTGAAACCTGTTAAGGGCGTAGGGGGTCCTTCTATCCGCGACAAGTCTATATCCATTTTGGTCAACATTTCCTTGAAAAGTAAGTCTACCGAGCTCCTGGTGTCTATGAGTACCCTCGCGATTTCGTACTCTTTTAGGATCAGGTCGATGACCAATGGATCGGCGTGGGCGATATCGAGACCGGTAGTGTCCATCTCGTCGAATAAGATAGGCTTTCCTGCCTCCTGGGGTTTGGTTTTCCATTTCTCGCATGAGGCAACTTTTTGTTCGTATGCTTTGATCGACGTAATTGAGTTCAACCCAAATTGGTGATTTCCCATGATCATGTTGATTCATTTTTTGAATGGAGGGGTTGGTGCCAACTAAGGTAGTTCTTCCCGAGCTCATTTTGGAGGGTTGGTTTCTTCGTTCGATTGTTCTATCTCTTGTTGGGCACCTGCTGCCCTAGCCTTGCTAGGTTCCACCTGCTCGCCCGGCTGGTATTTAGCGAATAGGAAAGAATTGAAGCTTCTGCACTCCTCAGCCGAATGGCCGTCTTGGTTGTGATAATCACAGTGTATTTTGGTGTTTCTTTGCTCCTAGGATCGTTTCCACTTGTTCCACGGACTGCTTTTGGGTTTTCCGACGAAGAAGGTTTGGTTCCCTGTAGGGGGAGTTCGCCTCGGAGTGGCTAGTTGGGTTGCTGGATTCTTCTCTCTACTCCTTTTGCGCATTTCGATGAGGTCTTCCTCTATTCGCACGAATAGCTTTCCTCTGTGCAATGCCTCGTCAATAGTTGCCAGAGGGTTCAATATCAGATCCTTTTGGAATTCTGATTCTCTCCATACCGCGTTTTTGAGGGCAGCGATGGGGGTGTTTTCAGTGACTACTACTCGAGATATTACTTCTTTGAATCGATCAATAAATTGTCGGAGGGGTTCATTCGGCCCCTGCGTCATACTCCACATATCGGCATCTGAGATGTCTCTCTCGATGTATACTGAGAAGTGTTTTAAGAACATCAGACTTATTTGGTTGAAACTATGGATTGATCCTTCGGGAAGTCGCGAGAACTGTTGGGATCAAAAACGGTCACGACGAAATCGATGTCTAAAAACCATCACGGAAATATTAATCACACAATCCGAACATCAAACCGCACTAATTGTATCGTCCCGATCAACTAACCAAGCCGCAATACTTCCGAAAGATCTCAAAGGATATGTTTCGGAAGGATGGTACAACGATCGTAGAATCTCTAAGCAATTGTCTCTGCACTTTTTTGTCCTTAGTTGAGAAATTTATTTTCCATCGGGTTTTTCCTATCACTAAGGTTTTAACACGGCAATATAATCTGCTTACGTCCAGTGTCGAGGTCGAAACTAGCATACTCGACATCAATGTCCGAGAATTACGAAAGACCTTGATGAGTACATTTCGGAACAACGACGAGCAAATCAAGGTCTGTCAACAAATGCTTCAGGCTCTGAACATTGTTTATGGACAAACGAAAGCACGTACGCTGAACATACGCACACTCAGCTAGCCAACTGGCGAGCTGACTACGCAAGTTCAGCTCGTCAGTTGACGAGCTGAACTACACAAGTTCAGCTTGTCAGTAGACAAGCTGAACAACACACGTTCATCTCGCCGACTGACGAGCTGAACAACACATGTTCAGCTCGTCAACTGACGAGCTGAACAACGCACGTTCAACTCGCCAACTGATGAACTCAACAACACATGTTCAGCTGCTCATTTGACGAGATGAACAACGCACGTTCAGCTCGTCAGTTGACGAGCTAAGCAACACACGTACAACTCGCCAACTGACGAGCTGAACAACACAAGTATAGCTTGTCAGTTGGCGAGCAGAATTTCTCTCGAACCTCTCGTCTCTTGTTTAGTATCATTCCGAGTTTTTGTTGGATTTTCGCAATAAAAACCGTGAAACTCGTTCTTATCACACGTCAGCTCATCAGTTGACGAGATGAACAATGCACGTTCAGCTTGTCAGTTGACGAGCTAAGCAACACACGTACAGCTGGCCAACTGACGAGCTGAACAACACAAGTTCAGCTTGTCAGTTGGCAAGCTGAACAACGCATGTTCATCTCGCCAACTGGCGAGCTGAATTTCTCTCGAACCTCTCGTCTCTTGTTTCGTATCATTCCGAGTTTTTGTTGGATTTTCGCAATAAAAACCGTGAAACTCATTCTTATCGTATAAATCCTGAATTAATCGTATAAATGGTTTCGGTTATCTTGAACACCAAAGTCACTTTAGCTATACGGTTATTTCTTTCGATTCAAAAAAGAATCGTGAAATCTTCTCGTACAAAGTCAGTCATATACAAAAATAATGGCTAACCTAAAACGTCGATGATTATCTCGACTATACAATTAAAGGTATCATTCTCCAGAACAATCATAAGAACGTGTTTGTGCCAATTGATCATACAAAATGGTAATGGCTAACATCTCGCGAAGTCCATATCGTATTGTCGTACGAAAGACTGATTCACCGATAGGAATCGTAAAATCGCCTAGACCGCATAACAGCCCGACGGGGCCTAAAACGTGATAAACGGCCCACTTACGATTCTAGGTGAGAATTCGGCCCAAATACGATGGCGGTCACAACTTGTTCCGCAAGCCATAAAGAAATGGAAGGAATCTAGAAAAGGAAGATTTCCATAGAAGAATCGGAAGACGAAAAGGAAAACGGACAAGCTACGGAGTCTATATAAGAGATGTGAGGAGGGAGAGCTCAGGATTATTCAACTTTCCGCATCGAAATACTTAGGGTTTTTAGTTTACTTTTCCGTTCTTGTTAGTGAGCTGCGACTCAATTAGGTTATTCACAGTCTTTGTCATTAGTTCTAGGATACTCGCCGACTGTTCTTACGGATGAGGCTATCACCCGATTGTAACACGCTCACGAGATTCGGAATAAGATTACTTTTTCCCTCTTTCGTACTCTTAACTTTGTTTTCATATTAGTTATTTTTGTACTCTGATCTTGTTAACATTTGACTCACAGAAATCCGGGATCTCTGGAAAGTTAGAGTTCTCTTTGATTTTCCGTTACTAACGGAATCGGACAGTGCGAATTTCGTACCCACAAGAACCACGTGAGCGTCGGCCCCTGGAGGTGTTCGCTGAAAAGTTGGCAGTATCCTGCGTCCTTCTCATGTTCGTCGAACTGTGTTGTTCCCACCGCTATGCGGAAGGCCGTCATGTACGCACTAGGGTCTTTAGCGTTTTTAATATGCAGGGCATACGGGCTGCGGAGCGTGTCCACCATCAGTCGGTCCAACTCGGGAGCCGAACTGATCGCCTGGTGAACTTTAGAGTTTATTTGTTGGACGACCTCTTGGAGAGATTTTTTCATCTCTTGGATTCCTCGGGTCGAATGCCGAGGTCGCCTATAGGGTTGAGAAGAGGGGTCGTGGCCGCCTTCTTCGTATTCGTCGGATTCTCGTTCGGAGCCTTCGGATAGGTCAATATGGTCCATTTCGTCGCCTGAGATCTCGGGGTGCTCAATATGACCCGGCTGTTCGGGGTCTTCTTGAGACTGGTCGCCTTTTGGGTCAGAGTGTTCCCCTTGGGGGTTCGTGTGTTTTGACTGAGTTTGGGGTTGGCGTGAACAGCAATCTCCTAGAATGTTCACCGGAGATGGGATATCATCGGGCGTAAGTCCTGAGCGGTCGTCGCCGTGATGAGGCTGCGTGGTCGGGGCGTTTGGTAATCGCCTTTGTTTGGTCTGCGGACTCCTTCACCATTTTATCGAGTCGATCAAGCAAAGATTGATTCAGGGAATCTTGCGTCTCCAACCTCTTAGATATAGACTGCACGGACTGGCGGAATGCCTGGATTGTGCTAGTGTACCCATCTAATTGCGGTGGTATGTTGTCGGCCATGATAGCGTTGGATATGGTCACAAATTTCCTTTTGTGTTAGAAAATCTTTAAACTCCCTACAGACGGCGCCAATTTATGGATGTAGGAATCAACAAAGTAATTTATAACTTATTTCTTTATGAGGAATTTGGCAATTTTCGTCTTAACAAGGAAAAAACAACGACTCAAATATGTTTGAAATAGATTTTGTATTGATCAAGAGTGAGATAGCTCTGAGCTTTTGTTACAAATGATAAAAGAATATGTGAATAAAGTTCGAAAATTGGCCAAAAGATCCTCTTCATCTTGCTTATTCTTCTATTTATACCTCGGACCCTCTCTGATTATCCTGCTAAGCTCTTACTTCCTCGTTCCTACAATCTCGGCGTATACTTAGAAGTTCATAACTACTTGGACTTGGTCACTAATTGATCGGGCTACGCCTAACTCGACCTCAGTTTTTCTACGCGCTGGGCACTCTGTTACTCTCTTAATATACTTAGGTGTAATACCTTCTCAGTCAATCCTTATGGGGCCGATACACGCTGAGCCGAATAACATATCATTACTACTTACGGTAAAATTCTGCTGAGGGGGTTCTGACACCAACAGTTAACTAAACAAGAGTAGTAGGAAGAGCCATACACGGAAAAATCATCCATGATTACCTCAACCATCTCCTCAATTAAATCCAAGAAAATAGAAGTCAAACTTCTCTGAAAAGTAGCAGGTGCATTATAAAGACCAAAAGGCATTATCCTGTATGCAAATGTTCAATATGGACAAGTAAAAATAGTTTTTCCTGATCATTTGGGTGAATAGGTATTTATAAGAAACCACTATATTCATCTAGAAAATAGTAATAAGGATGGTTTGCAAGTTTTTCTAACATTTGATCAATAAAAGGCAATGAAAAATGATCTTTTCTAGATGCAACATTCAACTTCCTATAATCAATACACATCATATGTCCAGTTATAGTCCTAGTGGGAACAAGCTCATCTCGTTCATTTTTCACAAACAATAATTCCTCCCTTTTTAGGAACACAATGAACTAGAGATATCCAACTACTATCAGAGATAGGATAGATAACACCAGCATCCAACAACTTAAGAATTTCCTTTTTCACCACTTCATTCAGATTAGGATTCAATCTTCTTTGAGGTTCAATACTAGAGTAAGATTCATTTTCAAGGTTAATCCTATGAGTGCACATACTAGGTGATATTCCCTTGATGTCATCTAATGAATACCCTATGGCTCTCCTAAACTTCCTCAATTCAGTCGATAGCAAATGCAATTCATCATCACTAAGTGCATCATTTACTATGACATGATATGTAGAGTTAGGTCCAAGAAATGCGTACCTTAACCCTTTGGGAAGTGGTTTAAGGTCCTCAGATTGTGCCTTGAGTTCATACCAGTCTTTTGAGAAAGTTGAGTCTGAGGTGGGCAGCTAAGGTGGATTTTGGCCGAGTTAAGAATCGACTGCGTCTGAGGTGGGTTGTTGACTAGGTTTCTGGCCGAGTTTGGTTTCCTCTGAAACTGAAAACACTTGTTTTCTGATTCTTGGACATCCTCAAAGGCTTCTTCATGCTCCAATGACGTGTGCGAGTCTAGAATCGTTTTGTATCCCAAGGATTCACTGTATAGATACCCCTCATCCCTATTCTTCGTCAATGTGGTCTGGAGATGGTCTTTCTCATTAAACTCTTCTAATAACTCATTAGCAAGTTGATCCATCTCTTGTATGTAGAAGATCTCCCCTTCAATATTTGGTTTCTTCATTGCCTCTTGGATATCAAAAGTCATCTTCAGATCCTTGCCTATGTTCAACAAAATCTTGCCCTTTTGAACATCTATCACAGCTCCTGTTGTAGCTAGGAATGGTATTCCCATGATCAAAGGATCCCTTGGTTCTTCATTCATCTCCAATACCACAAAGTCAGTAGGTATTTCAGCCAATCCAACTTTGACAGGAAGATCTTCTAGTATACCATGGGGAATCCTCACAAATCGATCTGCTAATACCAAAGAGATGTTGCAAGATATGAATTTGTTGAAACCTAGCTTCCTTGCAAATGAGAGAGGCATCAGACTAATAGATGCACCTAGGTCACATAAACATTTGTTGAATGTTAGAGGACCTAGTGAACAAGGGAAGGTGAATGAGCTTGGATCAGAGAGCTTCTTTGGGATTGATGTCTTTGTGATTATAGCACTGCATTCTTCACTAAGTACTACCATTCCTTGGATTTCTTTGTACCTTTTGGTGATGGCATCCTTCAGAAACTTCTTGTATGGAGGCATGAGAGTGATAACATCTCAAAGTGGAACATGATCTCAGTGTCTTTCATGTACTTCTCAAAGATCCCCCTGTACTTCTCCATAATCTCCTTCTTAAATATTGATGGGAATGGTAACCTTTGAATGTATGGTGGTGGAACAAAGATTGTATCTTTTCTTCTGTTGAGTAGATGGTTGTTCAGCAGAAATTGGCTCGACTATGGCAGCAGACTCTGGTTTCGTCCACCTCAGAGAATCTGTTTTTTCACAATCTGCATTTTCAGCTCCATTTAAAATCAAATCCTCCCCAACTTTCTCAACATTATCCTAAGTGTCTTGAATAGGTGCTTCTCTAGATGGTATCTCCTTTCCACTTCTCAAAGTGATTGCACTAACATGGGCAAAGTCTTTGGGATTCTGAACAGATTTCCTAGGAAGTTGAGTTGTGGGTTTTGGTGGAGAAGAGGAAGCACCCATGCTTTCCAAGTACTTAACCTTAGAGTTTAATGCTTCAAACTTCATGTTAAGATCATTATAGGAGCAATCCATGTGGGTTTTGAGTTCAACAAATTTCTTTGAGTTCTCCATTGCTCCATTAGCCTGACTTTGCAGAAGTTGTTGTAACAATGCTTCAACATTAGATGGTTGAGCCTGTGGTTGTTGACGGGTGAAACCAGGACGTTCTCCTACTGGTTGTTGGGGTTGAAAACCACTTGGTGCTTGCTGCTTAGGAACATAGCCTTGATTATGTGGTTGACCATAGTTGATGAAAGGCTTGGCTTGTTGATGTTGTTGAGGTGGATAGACCTGATCTTGGGGATTTGCTACATTATTGTTGCGGTAAGAACGACCAGGGTTGTTATTGTAGTTGATGAAATCCTTGTTGTATCCCCCTTGGTTATGAATCTAGCTTACTTCCTCTTGTTGATCATTCTCCCCAACTTGGATCTGAACTTGATCTTCTTCACTAATGAAATGCACTTATTATTGCTGGACGAGAAGCAACTTATCCAACTTCTCATTCAATGCCTTGATGTCCTTTCTAGTTCGATCGTCACAATCAGTAGTACCCCGAGGAGTATGGTCATAGTATTTATTGTAGATCCCATCAGATTGAGCTAAGTTCTCAACTAGTTCCCAACCCTCTTCCACGTTTTTATTGAGAAAGTTACCATTACTTGTTGTATCAAGAAGCATTCTAATCTTGGGTAAGGTTCCTCTGTAGAGGGTGCTAAAAAGGGATTCCTTGATGAATCCATGGTGAGGACATTGTAATCTATAGATCTTGAATCGCTCCCAAGCCTTACATAAAGTTTCAGCATTCTTTTCAGCAAAACCAGAGATTTCTTTTTGCAACCTTGCTATTCTGGAAGTGGAGAAGAATTTGGCAAGGAAAGCTTTCTTGCATCCATTCCAAGATGTAATGGAATTATGAGGACGAGACTTCTCCCATTGATGGGCCTTGTCACCCAAAGAGAAAGGAAAAAGTCTCAGCTTGAATGCATCTTCACAAACCCCATTGATCTTTGTGAGACCACAAGTCTGTCAAACTCATCAAGATGGTCTAGAGGGTCTTCCATTGGCAGCCCACGAAACTTGTTCCCTTGAACCATAGCAATCAAGCTATGCTTGATTTTAAAGTTGTTGTTGTTGACAGCAGGTGGAACAATCCCATGGCACTGAGTGTGTGTGTTGGGTGCATCCCCAGCACCAATAGTTCGCCCATTAGGAGGTATATGTATGTCAGCCATTGGTGGTGGAACTTCTTGATCTTCTTGAAGTTCTCTTAAGTTTTCCCTTTGCTCTCTTAACTGTCTTGGTAGCTGATCGATGTTGTCAAGAAATTATAAGAGATTTTGGTTGCCCTTTGACCTAGTGTGCATACATATTGTCACTGACTCTGACAGCTAAGGTGAGTTTCGTCCACATCAGAGAATCAGACAGTTCTGAATGTACCTGAAAACAAAGGAAACAAGGTGAGTAAACAAAAGGATATGGAAAACGAACTTGATCTCAATATATCTAAAATACATAATGTAAAAAACAAACACCCAAATGGCAACGATGCCAAATTGATAGTAGGATTTTTCAGTGTTTAACTACTTCAATTCCTAATGCACTATCATTGTCATTGCAGTACAATAGGTGATCAATCCAAATGGGTGATGCTATTAGCCAATCTAGATGCTTAGATCTTATTAATTCAAGCCAAGCAATTAAAAGTTTAAAACCTAACAATCCTAAGTGAACAGAACAATCAAGGGACTAAACTCAAACATAAAACCTAATCATGCGGTTTTTAGAACTAAAAAGATAAATAAATTGCAGAACAAGTAAGTAAATGAAACTGGAATAAATCAGAGAAAGAAAGTTCCTAAGGATGGGGTAAATGATTAGTGATCCTCTTTAATCTACCTAGATGTTTAACATACCTCATAAAAGAGCTAATCCCTAGAAAACACATTCACAAGCAATCAAATTCAATCTCTTGATAAATGACTTCAAGCTAAATAGTTCCAGATCTAACTCTCGTTAACGACACACTACTTAACAAGCACTAAGAAACAATATATTCAAGTCAATAAACACCCTAAACAACCAATCTATTAGGTTAGGAATGTAAATCTCTGAAATCATTTGGTTTAGGCATTTCATCAAACACCTTATGGATGTGGAAATGCCTAAGATCATATTTCAGTTAATCAGAAAGAAATCAACATTAAGATCAATGAAACAGAAGGGATTCATGCAAATACTAACTTAAACATATAGGTGATCAAAGATTTAGCACCAATCTATCACATCCTCAGAAACCCAGGGAAACTACTCACTAATCATGATAAACAAGAAATCACTAAACCCAGAAAAAGAAATAACCAAAAAAATCATCAAGATCAGGGCGAAATTAGTAAAGATGACAAGTATTGAAGAGAGTTATGCAGTAGATTCGAAAATCAAAGATCAAACTCTTCAAGAACAACAAGAACACAAATCCATAAATTTATGATCAAACCCATAAAACAAAATAAAAATGATATTCAGAAGATAAATCTTATATATGCAGGTTTACACAAATTTAAAAGGTAAAAATGAATTCGATTCCTTATGCATTGATCACCAATCTGAAATCCGCAAGAACATAACCCATAAATGAAGAACACAAACCCAGATTTTAGAAACATAAAATAAGGATCAATATGCACCAGATATTCATGATTCTCTAACTAAGACAAACATAAATCCATAGAAATCATAAACAGAAACATCATTTGTTCAAAGATCAAGATCAAAATCTCTTAGAACATTCAAGGGCAAATACAAGGAAAAAACCTAAGAGAAGACACTAAAAATAAGGCATAAGTTTGAATGGGGGAAAATTAGAGTTTATATAGTGGTTAAGGCAAGCCCTAAACCACTAAAGGACAAATGACTAAAAATTCAATGGGCTCAGCTCGGCTCTGGACCAAGTTAGTAAACCGAGTTGGGCCTTGCTTGGTCCTAAGCCAAGTTCATGGCCGAGTTGAAAGGTCTTGGTCTTGGTTGGTCCATAGGCTCGGTTCTCGGTCGAGCTCTCGTCCGATTTGGTATATCTTGATGTGGCTGGAAATGCTTGGCTTGGCCAATGGCCGAGTGCGTTGGCCGAGCTTGAATATTTGGCTTGATGAAGAATACCTCGGCTCGGCCATTGTCCGAGTTTGTTGGCTGAGCTGAATACTTGTCCGAAGCTTGAATGGATCATGGCTCGAGCCAGAACCGAGCTTGTTGGTCGAGTCTAGGCATCTGGTCTTCGGATGGAGTTAAGCTCGGGTGTAGACCGAGCTAAATGGTCGAGCTTTTGATCTTTGTTCAAGAAGAAGTTCCTTGGCTCGGCTATTGTCCGATCTGGTTGGCCGAGTTGACGCCTTGGTAAATTCTAAAAGTTCCTGACTTGGCTATAGACTGAGTCGCTGAGCCGTTCCAATACTCCTCTTCCTTTTCATTGCTTCCATGGTCCCAAAATGCTTCCTAAGTACCTGGAACACCTCCAATATGCTAATGTATGCAATGCTAATGCAAAACTACTCTAATTATGCAAATATACTGAGGAAGTATAAGAATGCAACCTATTAATAACAAAATAGACCTAAAAATGATGATAAATGCATAACTAAAACAAATAAAATACAGAGATATCACCATGTACTTGAATAAACTCCAAAATGCAATATGTATGCAATGCACATGCAAAACTATCCTAAACATGCAAAGTGAATAAGAAGGACTATAAATTCTATGAAATGATGATAGTACATAGGTAGAATTATTATAAATGTGTACTATAAAACATGTAAAATAAAGAGATATGAACTCTCCCAAACTTAGTCTTTGCTTACCCCCAAGCAAGTAATTCATAAGTTGGAGAAGAGGTTTGAAGGTGGGGACTCAAAACCAAAATATGCTGATAAACTAGATAAAATCAATGTCCAAATTAATCGTTCTAAAATGCAAGGTAATCTCATTCTATTTAAAAACTTTTGCCATACTCTTAAAAACATAATTCACATGAGTTCTAACCTACACATGCATTCAAATCCACATATCCTTTTAACATTCATTAAACAGAAATCATGGATCAAATTATGCACATTCAATGAATTCATTTGGCTAAAGGACATGTTAAGAGACTAAGATGGTCCCTTCATATAATAGTTAACATTTTTAAAACAGGGATCACTCAAAAAAGGAATATGTTTTAGCAGAATGCTAAAGGTAATAACCAATTGATGCATCCAAGAATAGAATCTCATCTACCCAAAAACAAAGAAGCTAAGAACCTTCCTATTTCTAAAGCTCAAAGTAATCTTCATGGTTCTTATTTCATTTTCTTCTTTTTTTGTCTTATTCTAGGAGAGGCTTCTTTTATTATTGACTTATAGTGGATTGATTTATTTATTATTTTAGCAGCTATGGTTTTCATTTCTTTTTATACAATCATGCATTCTAAGCTTTTTACTCTTTCTGTTTTATTTTCAGTTTGCACAAAACCATTTCTTTTTTACATCACACTTCCCGAATCTTTTACTAGATTATATTTTTTCATTTTTGTTTTTCTTACCTCTCCTAATAATTCTTAACCACTTCCTTTTTTCCTTACCCTTTTCCAATATGTTCTTTTCTTTTACGGTGAAACCCAACACCTAGAAACGAATTCCACCTAGTCCAAAAATCGTGAACTAAAATTACATGAAATTTCATTCTTGTCAGCTCAAACCTAACATTTTCTACCAAGCTCATTCCTGAAAAAGACCTTACACTTAGTAACATATTCATGGCTTGAAAGAAAGCTAAGTTAAAGGTGGAAAATCTACTTGGATTAGCAAGAGTAGTAAAATGGTAAAAGAAAACCCAAGTATGTATGTAGTATACATGAGTTCAAATCTAATGCACATACATGATAACTAATAATTAAGTTCAGGTTCAGATAGATAGGGACATGCATCCAAACACAACATGCTTCAATCAAGAAAAGATTATTCAGTTACACATTCTAAGCATGGTTCAATCTTACTTCAAACTTAATTATAATCATCATAGTCCCCTATGCTAATGAAATCATCCAATATGAAACAAGACTAGACCCAATCCTAAAATGCAAATGCAACTACATGAACCCTTTTTTTAAGATAATTTTCAAAATTTCAAATTTTTATGATTTTCCATGCCTTAGATGCATGCAGACTCAATGATGCAAAATTTGAAATAAAAAAACAAACATCATCAAATACTTCCTAAACCATCCCCCAAACTTAAGTTACACAATCTCTTGTGTAATAAAAATTCAAAGGAGAGTTCAAGGATAGAAAACATCAAACAAAAAGTAATGCAATGGTATTTACAATGATGGATTGGAGTGGTACCTCATGGTTGAGTGAAGAAGGAGGTAAGTGGGATTGGACTTTACTCGAGTTGCTCTAGTGGCTAGCCAACATGAGTTAGTGGTCGAGTCAACAACTCTTGCACTCTGCTTCCTCACTGTAATCATCCTAATGTTCAAACCTATTGTCCAACCTGCACTACCCTAATGGTCACTTTTTCGATCTCTTATAATTTAAGCACACCAAACAACACCCACACTATCTTAATATTTGAAGCTTGTCACCAAACTTAATAAAAACGGCTCTAAAG
>OVAV01000062.1:964-27696 GCA_900406375.1 Iberis amara | reverse complement strand
TCCTCTTGTGAGTTCTAAAGCCTTTTATTATATAATAGATAATTTATTAAAAATATAATTTTAAAACTTCTTATGTTTAGGTACCTCATAATAGTAAATTGTTCATATATAAATTATTTGTGGGAAAGATGAATTGGTCGAACGACATAATAAATTCACCAACAAAATATTTATGTTTCAAATTAAAAATTAATATGCATATTTTTCAAATTAAGGAACAAAAACCTAAATTACTAAAATACTCACATAAAGTATGTAACATATATTTATGAAACATTAAAGTGTTAATGGCATATATTCTTGGTAAAGCTCAAGTTTGGTTCTAATTGTGTTTACATTTTGTTTTTATTTTTAAACTTAGCCTGATTAATTAAGGGTACACAACTTTGTTATTGTTCTACTATTAAACTATAAGTTCATGGTGACTCTTGTCTCTGACCTAAACGTAATAAACTTTATTATTCATATGACCAAATACAATATCCTATATCGACAATATACCGCATAAATACACGCGCCACTATTCATGATTACACCAAAATTTCAATTGTTTCTCAACCGTTCGATTTGCGCGCGAATATACTACACTTTCTTAACGCGCGTGATTTAAAGTAACCAAATTAAAGAAAAGTAAAAGTCATAATTAAAACAATAATCAATCGTCAAAAATCGAACGACGAAAATTCTCTGCAGCGACTCACACTTAAATAGTCTAACTAAAACCCTTAATCCTCCATTAACAAAATATGGCAGTGATTTCGATTCTCAGTTTATCAATTCTCATCGTCTTCTCATGGTCTGCTTCTCTCTGTAATTCTCTTCAAGAATCTGGGTTGGACTTGGATAGTAATGGAAGCTTTTTCACCATCTCGAGCTTCAGGTATCCAAAATCCCAAGTTAGGCCTTACGACACGCGTTATATCAGAGGTTTGGTTTGTTCTTCTGATCTCTTAGTTTATTAGATTTCAATCGTTTCAATGAAAGAGGATCTTATACTAGACTATCTTTTGTTTTGAGTTGATTTCGTGTGATCTCACGAGTTTATGCTCTCTGATTCTCTGTTTTTGATTCCGTCAGTGAAGCTGGATCTTATACTAAGAATTCACGATTTTATGGTTTCTGATTCTCTGTTTTTTGATTCGATAACAGTTGATTTGCCTCCATGGTTCTCATCTCTAAACGTAGCTATGGAATCTGATGTAGACATCGTAAGTTTCTTGCTACTTAACTGTTTTTCTCTCCAATTCGATTTGATTTGATTGATTTTGAATTTGTTTTTTTTTTTTTTGGTAGACTGCAAAGAGCATTTCGAAGATTTCGAAAAGTCTTCTTCCTGTTATATGTTTCAGAGATGGTAGTCCTCCTTTGCCTGATGCCTCAACCGAAGCTCTTAAAGGTTTAGGTACGATTTAGGTAAAAGAACATGTCGCTAGCTTCGAAGAGATCTCATCTTTACTATTTAGAGGATTAAGTAAGTAGTCTCTTGGATGTTTTGTAGAGCTAGGAAGGTTCTTCAATGGATCTTTTGAAGGTGGTGAAGATATTGAGATTGCAGAACAGTGTTACCCGATGCAGAAGAACATATCCTTGAGATTGACCAATGAACAGGTTTTTAAATTACTCATAGAGGTTTTGTGTTTGGATATCTTAAGATAATGAGTTCTTTAGTTAACGAAATTGATTTCAGATATCACCGGGAGCTTGGTACATTGGTCTTTTTAACGGAATTGGGGCTGCGAGGACTCAGGGGAAAATGGTATTGGTTATGTAACATTCTAGAAATTTTGTTTTTGTTGATTTTTCCATATTTGATATCTAATGCTTGAATGGATAATGCACAGATTGTACGCTCCTCGGCATTTTCATTTAGTGCAAACATTAGCGTGGAAGGTTGTAAAACTGCTACCATGTGGGGACCTTCCTGCAACCAGACTATATATCCACTTTCATGTTCTCGGTTTGATAACCAGACAGGAAGTGTTGTTTCCTGCTCAGATTCCTCTTCTAGTTCTTGTCTGACCGGTTTAGAAACAAAGACATATGCTTTAGATGTAGATGGAATAGCTGAACAATTAGTTATAGTGGCATCCAATGTTAAAGTAGATTCCAATGAAAGTCATCTCATGTGTTATGCCCGTTTTGGAGCAATCGCTTCAGAGACTCTACATGATTACGCTGGTGATATACACAAAGTTCCCTTAGTCATTAACAAACCGAAAGTTGGTCGGTGGTATATCGTTGCTAGTTTTCCAGGACGGGAGAATCGGCTTGTACAGGGCACAAATTCTACTTCTAAAGTCTGCTTTTCAATGAATGTTAAAGTACTCGGGTGTCCCGCGGGAAAAGCAGGACTAGATTGTGGGCAGCAAATTTACATGCTTCAGGTAATTCCTTTAAAGGCTTTGAGTAAGTGAAAATCAAGATTGAGCACTAGACCTATGAAATTGTTGAACAAGATACTTTATTTTGCAGGCAGTTATGAGGAGGGGATGGCTAACGCCTTTTGAATCATATTATTTTCCTGTCAACGACGCTTCACCCCAAGACTCGAGAACAGATTTCCCCTTGGAACCCATTTTCAGCAACTTTTCCTCTATTCCAGAATTAGATACAAGCACATGGACTTATTTTCTCATGAACATCCCTCAAGGAGGTGCTGGTGGGCATATCCATTTCAGATTAACATCAGATTCCTTGATACGATATGAAGTATATCTTCGATTTGGTGGATTACCTACTCCTGATGACCGGGATTATTATTATGTGAATCGGACAAATGCCAGCCGCTCAATGTTCTTCTCATTGTATAATTCTAGCCAGGAAAAAGTTGATTTCTACATCTTGTATGCTCGAGAAGGAACATGGTCAGTCGGGTTAAGGCAGCTCAATGACTCTACTGCTCCAGATGCTTCTAGAGGTCCACCTACTCTGGTATCTCTTTCTCTTGAAAGATGCCCAAGAAGATGTTCGTCTCATGGGAGATGCCAATATGCTTTTGACGCTAGCGGATTGACATCTTACAGGTTTCTTCTATATCAAATAAAGGGAAATTTAGAAACATACTAGAGTAGATTGTTTTTTGAGTGCTAAAACTCTTTGTGTTGTGTTACAGCTTTTGTTCTTGTGACAGAACCCACGGAGGCTTTGACTGTGGCATTGAAATTGTATCTCACCAAGGTATCTTAACCTATCAGTGTTTGAAACCTTGATGACCTTTTTCGTGTACTCATGTGCTTAAAACCTGATGCAGGACATATCATTCAATCTATTGCTCTCATCGCATCGAATGCAGCAGCTATTCTACCAGCTTACTGGGCTCTTCGGCAGCGAGTAACTTTCTTAGTTCTGTGCTCTGGGTTTGTTCCTTTTTCTCATCTTAAAAGCTGCTTTTGTTCATGTTTGAAACAGGAGTATGCAGATTGGGTTCTATTCACATCTAGCGGAATCTGGAGTGCTTTGTATCATGCGTGTGATGTAGGCACTTGGTGTGTGTTAAGTTACAACGTTTTACAGGTACGGGCAGTTGTTAGCTGCATCCTTGTCATCCTCCAACTAGACTTAGTAACGAGATGATAATTTACTTTGTTTCAGTTCATGGATTTCTGGCTCTCTTTCATTGTGGTTATCGGTACCTTTGTGTACTTATCCACAGCTGATGAATCAGTTAAGAGGACAATACACACAGTTGTTGCCATTCTCACAGCTTTATTGGCCTTAACTAAGGCAACAAGGTATCTGAGAAGTTTGATTGAATGGTTACAGTTAGCACCTTGAAACTATTTCTAAACCGGCTTGCTGTGAAATTGCAGGACAGCAAATATTATCATTGTCTTAGCAATCGGATCACTTGGTCTTCTCATTGGGTTTTTAGTAGAATTTGTTACCAAATATAGATCATATTGTGGATCAGCTGGAGTTTCCTTAAACATGCTCGACAGGTAACATAATGAATCTTGAACATTATAATTACCACAATGTGACAAATCGTAACTTATCTGAGTTGTATCATATGATTGTGATAGACCACGAGCAGTGAGACAATGGTTTAGTAATTTAATCAAAACGCTAAAGAAACGGTATCGTTGGGGCTTTGTGGTGGCTGGTCTTGTAGCCTTTACTATGGCAGCTATAAGTTTCAAAGTGGAAACAAGTTCAAGCTACTGGATTTGGCACAGGTATGTATGTGTATTTTGAAGTGTTGGATTACTCTATTGGCATATCACTTTATGAAGATTGACATTTATGTGCAGTATTTGGCATTTCACAATCTACACATCTTCCTTCTTCTTCCTCTGTTCGAAGATTCCAGTTGTAAATAACGAGAATCAAGCTGATAACTACGAGTTAACAAGGCAAAACTCGCTACCAAGAAACTGATAAAAGCATAAGGTTAGATACTTTTGTACTAATTCTTGTTGTGTATCTTTACCAACAAAGAAAGTTTTAGAACAGAATAAGACATGGTGATGGGTAAATATTCAGGGTTTTGCTTTCTTTCACATAGATTCTTTCGATTGAGCGTCTGAACTTCACTGCCAGCTTGTATCTGTAATCTTGTATGTTTGTATACATAGTTAACAGGAAAAAACACACTGGAGAGATGTTGTCAATTTGCATCATTTGTCTTAGTTACAGACTATCCTTTTGGTTCAATAAGAGGCTTTTGTCATTTGAGAAATCACTAACTAGTCCCCAAGCCAGCTGCAACCTGGGATTTTAGGATTGTTGCAACTTCTCTTCTCTATGTTACGAAGTAGAACCGCTTGGTTCCAATGACCTTCAGAGACATAAGCCTTTGACAAAAGTGAGTAGTTAACAGATTTGTGAGGTTCAATTTCAAGAAGAATCTTTGCTCCACATTTCATAGATTCTCTCTTCTCATAAATGTTACATGCTCCTGTGAAAGCAGCCCAAGCATTTGTGCTTCGTTCTTGAGGCATTGACTTTAAAATATCATAGGCTTCGTCGATGTAACCAGCTCGACCAAGAAGATCGATGAGACAAGTGTAATGTTCTTCCTCTGGTTCTATTTTGTAAACTTCAGTCATTTGTTTGAAACAATGAAGCCCTTCTCGAACTAATCCTCCATGGCTACAAGCAGACATAACCTCTAAAAATGCGATCTTGTCTGGATGAAGTTTCTGTAGCATACTTGCAAGCATCATCAAGCTCTCTTCCGCGAATCCATGGAAAGCTAAAGCTCCAATTACAGAAGTCCATGAAACAAGATCAGGTTCTCTGATCAAATGAAAACAGACAAGTGCTTCAGATAAATGTCCATTCTTGGAGTAAGCATTAACCATAGAGTTAGCAACAGACAAAAACACTGCATAGCCTGATTTAGTAACAAGAGCTTGCACTTGTTTAATCTCTCTAATTGCAGAAAACTTCGCGCAGGAACTTAGAACAGATGCGAAGGTACACTCATCTGGTTGAAGATTCTCACATACCATATGAACAAGAAGTCTCATTGCTTCTCTTCCATAACCATTTTGTCCAAAACTCACAATCATCACATTCCAAGACACTACATTTCTCACAACCATTGATTGAAAACACTCACAAGCATCTCTCAGATGGTTACTCTTACCATACATATCGACCATCGCAGTAGCTACCGGAATATCGAGCTGAAACGACAGTTTAAAGACAATGGCATGAATCTGCTTCCCTTGGTCGAGCCGACACACACTGAGAAGACTAGAGAAAGTAAAGTCATCACCTTTGAATCTATTTTCTCCAGATCTCATTAACTTAAGTACACCAAAAGCTTCATCAATCATACCATTAAGAGCATATGAAGAAATCAAAGCATTCCATATCACTATATCTTTACACAAAACCCTCTCAAATACTTCTCTAGCTTCAACAATTTGACTACATTTCCCATAGAAATCAACCAAAGTAGTACTCAAATTGCAATTTGAATCAAGACCTTGTTTCACTATCAAACTGTGTAATTGATTACCAGCTTCTACATGGATTGAATCAGTACACAATCGTATCAGTCCAATGAACGAGACATGATCTAAACTAACCTCACTGAGAAACATTCGACTTAAATAACAAAAACCAAGACAAACTTTTTGCTTAGTGTCACAGTCTCGTTGAATTAAACCATGAATCAATATGTTCCAAGAAACAACATTTCTCACACGCATTTCATCGAATAGCTTGTCTGCATTATGAAATTCTCTGAGTTTTGCGTAAGCTAGCAAGAGCTTGTTTTGATGGAATAAAGAATTGCAAGTTCCTCGTTTTACCATGTAGGCATGATCTTGTTTCACCTCAAAGATGCTACGTGATCTAGCAGAAGCTGTTGGTGAAGAACAAGAAAAGTTTCGGAGTATCAAATGGACGGTCACGATCGAACTTGATCGGAACCAAAAACGCATTTGATTTCACGTCATTTGAAAAGTATATTTACATCTTAAAAGGTTTGTGGCCTATTTAGTAATTATAAAAATGTAGTACTTATGTTAAATAATACAATATGTCATTCTATTTTAATTGTTTCTATTTATAAACATCAACTATTGTTATATATAGAATATAAATATTAACTCATGTACTATATAAGATAAGATAGCATATTAGATATTATTACATCATTTAATTTACAAACTTCATTTGTAAATGTGAAATATTAGTATCTGTTTTAAAAAATCTTAAAAGGTAATATGCAAAAAAAATATTTTTTTTACTAAATCATGATATATAATTTACTTACATTGATGTATTAAATTAGAAAAGCATGATACATTTATTATTAGTATCTACTTTAAAAAGTTCTTACCATGTTAAATGCAAAAATATATATATCTTCTTTTAATTAAATGATGATACATAATTTATTATACATATTAAAATAGAAAACAAAATAAATTGGAGTGGATTTTGTATTTATATTATTAATATATATCTTACCCATTTTAGAAAGAAAACACATTTTCTTTCATTTAACTTATAATAAACAAAAGACATTATAGTCATAGAAAAAAAGAAAAAGAAAAAAGGAAATAAAAAAACACAGAAAAAGGTAAGAAAAGAAATTGGGAAAGGTAAGTAATACAAGGCAATGAAATGTCGACATTTCATATACATCTTTATTCTCATTATCATCCCTTCGAATCTTTTCTCTCTCAAATCAAATCAGATTCTTACAACAGAGACCGGAGAATCGCCATGGCTTCACCTTCTAAACGCCGAGAGATGGATATGATGAAATTGTCTGTCAATTTTCCACTTGATTCAATCATCTTTTTCTTTTCTTAGAAACTTTTCCCCTTTCTTTATTCTGGGTTTTGATCCATTAATGATCGTTTTTTTTTTCTGTAAATTGGATTAGGATGATGAGTGATTACAAGGTTGATACAATCAACGACGATTTACAAATGTTCTATGTAACATTCCATGGACCTACTGACAGTAAACTCTTTTCATTAATCTCTTGATTTGATTTTGCTCTTTCTTTGCTTATAAGTTGTTTGATGAAATGCTTGAATGAAAAAAAAAAAAGAGTCTTTGTTGATTTTGGTCTCCACACTAGTCCACAACTTCAGATTCATCGAACTTGATAAGGATGATTACATGATGTTCAGATTCATCCATACTTGGATCTTGATTGATCATAGGATTAGATAAAATCTTTGTTTGATAGGTCTTTATGAAGGAGGTGTATGGAAGATAAAAGTGGAACTTCCTGATGCTTATCCATACAAATCTCCATCAGTAGGATTTGTTAACAAGATTTATCATCCCAATGTAGATGAATCGTAAGTGATTTATATTCTTTCTTTGAGCTCTGCATTGATCTATTCCGATTGTACTGTATTGATCTCTTGTTTGTGGCAGTTCGGGTGCGGTTTGTTTAGATGTAATCAACCAAACATGGAGCCCTATGTTCGATCTTATAAATGTATTTGAGTCGTTCCTTCCACAACTGCTTCTATATCCAAACCCATCAGATCCATTTAATGGAGAAGCTGCTTCTCTCTTGATGCGAGACCGTGCAGCTTATGAGCAGAAAGTCAAAGGTAAATTCTTATTCTACCTTGTTCCAATTTATTCAATATCTATTCATTGGAACATAAAATGAAAAAAGTTTTGACCTTTGAAGATTATTGTGAGAGATATGCTAAACCTGAGGAGAATTCAAGTGATGATGATGATGATGATGATGATCTTGGTAGCATGAGTGAAGATGGTTCAGACTCTGAAGACGAAATAACTGCAAATGCTGATCCATAATTTAGAAATCAAAATCCTTATTTGCATTTTCCATTCTTCATTTGCAAAGAGGAAATAAAACTTCCTTTGTAAATTTGTAAACAATTATTCTTCTTTAGAAACATTAAAATTTCCTCTTTTTTAAATGTAAATTAATATGCAAATCTCATATCAATAAAACATGAATTTGAATCATCCTTTTTTATGCATTAATGGATATTGCAGAGAAAAGGACTTTACTGAAATTTAGGTATTACGATCTAAAGAAGCAAACATACAAAGAAGACCTACAGAATTATTTGATTACTAAAGCTCTCAAAGACTCACTGCTTTTAATGTCACAATACCAATACTAAAGTAGCCAAGAAGGATGGATCTAATCTATAATTGACTTGGCCTTCTTTTACCAGAATCTGTCCTTAACCTCTTCACTGGATTAGCCCATCCTACTGAATCACCAGCCGCACCACTATTGTTAGGATGAGTGGTTTGGTTTGGCCAACGTTGTTGTTGTTGTTGTTGTTGTTGTTGAGCTAGCCTTGTTTCTCGTGGAACTGAACCAGACACTGGACTTCTAAGACCACGGCTAATCATAGCTGGAGGAGGAGAAACCGGGCTGCTTGACTCAGCGTTTCGGTTTTTCGGAGCAGACTTTTCTCTGTCTTTCCTCTTCTTCTTGCAGATTACTAATTCACCTGGATGAGTTAAAATTGGAGAGTCATCAGTCTGGCTACTTGTCCCTCCAAGCTTAGTTTCTTTCTGTGGTATCTGTACTCTGATTCTTGTGTTCTCGCGTTGTTGAGGTCTCTGTGGAGAGCTTGGCTCAGGTTCCTCCTCATTTACTGGCTTTTGCCTCTTGCCCTGACTAATAACTGTTCCTCTAGGTGATGTTGTTGATACCAAACTCGGGTTTGGGCCGGAAAACGAAAGAGCATTCCTTGCTTCTCGGAAATCTGTGTCTGGGAAAGACATTTTCAATAGATCAAAGAAGAGATTGTGAACCTTCCTTGCTTCAGATCTCACCTGCCCACATTTTAAACGCATTAGGCTAAATGATCGAAACACTTTGCTTTTCATTTAAGATGTAAAAAAAAAAAATCAAACCTCGTGTGAGAATCCATAGAATTGCATTGCTCCTCTTAGCATAAACTGTACATCAGATGCAAGTTCCATAACCCCTGCGTACTCTAGCCTTTCTACCCGCTGATCTATCTCTCGTAGTTCCAAAAGATTGTTTACACCTCCAGCTGCATAACCATTTTGAATTCTCTTCCACAGATTTGTCAGCATAGGTACAATCTGCTGGCCTTCCTTGTCGATTCTCCTTTGGAGCTTGTTAATCACATTTTTGCACTGCAAAGTCATGGACCGAGTTAATTCAAACCAGCCAGAGACATAACATAGACCTTATAGGCGATTACATTTGACAGAACATACCCGTTTCTGTATGGTGTGGGACATTCTGGCACCAGCAATTGGGCTAGTTCCATCCCATGTCTCTCTGGGAGTTTCGGAGTTATCTTCCACAGAAAGCTGTGTGGCATTCAATCTACTAGATTTTGGTGATGATGATACATGTAGCTTGGACGTATTAGCTACCTTCTTTGCAGGTAAACTCCTAAGTCTCGAGGATGAATCACTCTGATCTTGTCTTGAACCATGTGTGTCAACAACTGTCCTCAACTTTGATCGATAGCCACGCTCGACTTGCAATGACTGAGCTACAGGCATATCACCAACATCTATTCTTTCTACAGTCTGACGGGGTCTTAAACGAATACTCCGTTTTCGTTTTATAGTAGGTTGTAAAACCTGTTCATCTTCCCCTTCATCACGGTCATGGGCCCAACTTCCTGATCGTTGGAGATCAATATGAGAATCCCCAGATGCTGCGATTTCCCCCTCTTCTAGGTCATCTATCTGTTCAACATAATTAAAAGGAACAAACATTACACAAACGACAAAGAAGAAGAAGAGAGAATCTGCAAGATAGATCAGATACCTACCAGTCGTTTTGAGACAGAACCTGGCCTAGTGTCCAATGCAGACAAAGAGCCAAACTTTTGTGAAGAAACAGGAGATGCAATCTCTTTCGATCTATGACTTTCTGGTGAAGATCCTGAAGAACCAGCATCATTACGAGGACGGATTTTTTTATAACTACCAGAACCCGGAGGATAATCATACCCAGAGGCGGGGTTCTCTCCATCAGAATCGCCCTTAATGGTTTGGTGATTACCAGTTAGTTCATCATCATCAGATTGTCTAGTATCTCCCTCTTCTTCGTTCCCAGAATCAATGTTCCTTTCCTCAGAGCTTTCCTCAGAATATCCTCCAATGTCATCTTCAATTTCCTTATAGTTAATCTTTTTGCTCTTGGGCCGCCCCCTTTTTCTCTCACCTCCGCGCTCACCAGGTTGCACAATCAGATTACTGCTTGACAACATGCTCTTTGACGGTTTCTTTGACAAATCAGCGACAGTAGCATTCACCTCTCTGGTACTAGCTCGAAGCCACTTAGGCACCTGCTCGTGACAAGTCATTTCTTCAGTCCAGTCAAATTCTTCATCCATCTGATCAAATAACTCAACTTCTTCCTCGCTTCTGGCAATCATCCTGTTCACCTCATGCAAAGAAGGTACATCATGAACAGTTTCTTGATATCTCTCTTCATCATGTAATAAAGTCTCCAATGTCATTCGTCGCTCTTCATGAGTCGTCCTTTGGTCAAAACGCCCAGCATTAATGACTTCATCAGCCATATCAATCTTATACTGCTGAATATTATTCCTTATGAGACCCTCTATAGATCCTATATACCTATCCTTCCCAGCCAAGTCATCGTCTACGTCTATTGAACCACCACTTCTAAGCTCATCCTCCTTTTGATTGCTTGAAATTTTCTCAACAACTGCCTCCATATAAATCACTTTTACTTCCCTCGTCTGCCCTATACGATGGGCTCTGGCAACTGCTTGTTCCTCATTTTTGGGGTTTGGATCCGGATCATATATTACAACTGTGTCAGCAGTCTGAAGGTTGAGACCCCTTCCAGCTGCACGAATGCTAAGCAAGAAGATAAAGCAATCTGTATCAGGATCATTGAAATCTACAATAGCTGATTCCCGATCTTCTAGGCTGGTAGTCCCATCTATTCTTCTGTATACAAGCCTCCTCCATTGCAAGTACTCTTCCAAGATATCAAGGAGTTTAGTCATTGTACTGAAGAGCAATACACGGTGGCCTGTCCTCTGTAGCTTTATAAGGATTCTATCTAGAATCCACAATTTTCCACATGACCTTACGAGAAAGTCTTTGGAGAAATTGTTGAAATATGGATAATTCAACAAAGGATGATTGCAAGCTTTCCTCAACTCCATGCACCTATTATTTAAAGTTCTATATATCTTTGCTTGGTATATTGGATTCTTCTGAGCCCTAAGTTTTTCATCATCTGGATCAACTCTAAGAGTTCCGGTAGCTTTAATCCAATCATAAACGGCACTCTGCATAGCAGACATTCTACATCTTAAAACTACAGAAACCTGCAACCAAAAAGCATTATCAGAAAAATCATCTAGACGAAAAAGAATGGCAGATATATTAGACAGAACCTACCTTAGGAGGAAGTGAACCTTCCACATCCTCAACACGACGTCTGAGCATGAACGGCTCCAAAATTTGATGAAGCCTATGAATGACTATGACCTTTTTCTCAGTTTCTAGCCAGTCATCCTCTATATTATGAGCAGAAGTTTCTTTTTGAAAGGGTTGCGCAAACCAATCATGAAATGCTTTTCGATTGTCAAAGACATCCGGAAGCAGGAGATTCAATAGTGACCAAAGCTCTTTCAGATCATTCTACAAGATTTAATAAAAAGAGGATATGAATTAAAATATTTCTTTCTCAACATATTATGAACAACTCATAGAATCTTGGTTTCCAGTTGTTAGGTATCCCTGATCTATGCCAGAGTAGCTATACTGTTACCAACCTGCAAAGGTGTTCCAGTGAGAAGTAATCTCCTCTGGCAGCGGTACCGGTCAAGATCTCGGGCCAAAACAGATTCTCTATCCTTCATCCGTTGTGCTTCATCAATTACAATATACTTCCAGTCCACTTTTGAGAGTTTCGATCGATCATACATAATGAACTCATAAGTCGTGACAAGGACATTAAATTTCATGGCACAAACCTCCTGTCAAAGAGAACAGGGGATGTATTAATCCACAATATCAAAAACAAATCTGGAGCAAATGTAACGCTTTCAATAATTTACCTGAGAGAACAATTTTGAACGTTGATCCTTTGTACCAACATAATATATGCATGAAACAGATGGCAACCAAGTATGAAGTTCACTCTGCAAAAGAAAAACCATTAACCGTGTAATAAGGTATCAGATAGAATCGACAAAAGACAGCAAAAGAAATGATAAGTATATCTAAGAAACACAGAGGAGTTAATCAACCAGACATGGCCATGTTAGCACACCTAAAACTAGTTAGCTAGAGTCCAAAGTTAAACATTAATAATGGATAAAAGAAAATTTTGGGTTATTGGGGGAGCTGAGTTGAATAATCATGAGTTGGGAGACTTGGGGACTGGAATAATCCCTCCGGTTCTAAGCTGTAGAATTGATTCTGTGAAAAATTATAGGATAGTTCTATCAAAAATACAAACCTTCCAATTCACCAGAACAGCATTGGGAACAATGATGAGATGTGGTCCATAATTCCCCTTAAACTCCATAAGGTAAGCAATCAGTGCCATTACCTGCACAATAAAGCCAAAGAGCACAGTATATAATGCCAGCAGAATATAATACTTTATTGCTCCGCAAAGGTGAATTACAGTAAATCCAGGAATCCCTGAAAATTGAGAACAGACTTTACCTGTACAGTTTTTCCAAGACCCATCTCATCAGCCAAGATCCCATTTAATTTGTTATTATACAACGAGAGCATCCATTGCAATCCAACCTGTATGGCACAAAGCGGGATACCATAGAAACCATCAGAATGTGTCACAGCAGTAAAAAGAGATAACAATATAATAACATAGAGCCAAAATGAAGGAGATACCAGCTGGTAATCACGCAAAGTTCCAGCTTGAAGCATTGAGGGTTGTCTCACAACCACTTCATTTACAGCATGAGCCAGAGTATAATACCTATAGTTAGCCATAACAAAATGGGTAAGGAAAACGCTAAAGACAGCCTCCGATGAGCCTATTCTTAATTGTATGATGTGTACAATCGCATCGCACATGGATGTGCAAGAGTGTCAGCACGTTATAGATAAGCAAACACTTTCTAAGCAGTCAGCTGTACTGGCTTAAAAGTTACGAGTTACAACTAGTACTATGCTATTTTCCCGTCTTGATTTTATTTGTGCGAGTAATGACATACTTGTTAACAGATGAATTATCTTTTGGCGCATTCATTTCCATAAATCTATTTCTGATCACAACTTCTTCTCGAGCACAAGCAGCTGCTGCCCTGACCTCTTCTTCTGACAGACCCTGCATCAAAAACGGAAAATGAAGAGTTATAATTTCTGTGACAGGCAAAGTCAAGATTTATGTTGAAATTCAAAGAGTTGTCTACAGAAACGGATGATTAGCTGTATACCTGCAATCTCGCTGCAACTGCTGCAGCATTTGCTGCCTCCTCCACTTCCTGATGATTCTTTGTGGCAGTAATCTTCCCTCCAAGCTTATGGAGATAATCTTCGGTCTGGGTCAAAAATGAAGACAGAACTGCATATCTTTCAGCAGCATCACCAGGTATATTTGTTTGCTGTTCCAGCAACATCTCCCTGTACCTTTCTACATCATTATTTTTCAAGGCCTCCATCCTTTTGTTCCGGCCATCATCTTTTCTCTTTGAGAATTCTCTTAACATCTTTTCATGGTACTTGGCCACTCCCCTGTTACGAGCAGTGCGTGCATCACGTATAGCCCAGTGAGCCTCAAGGAGTTTCTTACGCCACTGAAAAATGGTTTTCAGCTGCTTCTCTCTAACAGCTTTCTGATTGGCCAGTACTTGTCTGTTCATTTCAAGGCGTTGTCGTTCACACAACCTCACAAATTTCCGGTATGGCCTATCAGGCATTGACATTATCTCCTGTTGTTGTCGATCCACTTCATCTCTAACACGAGACTGAAGATCTGATAGCCTAAGCTTTTTCTCTTCAATTTGAAGCCGCAAAACAAGATCAGGCCTAATCCTTTTCCTTTCCAAATTTTTTGCCAGTAGACCATTTATCTTCTTCAAACTGTCTGTTCTTTTCTTATTAAAGAACTCTGCACCTTCTTCACATATCAGATCTTTAATATCATAAGCTAATGTGAGGTTGTTATTGGCATTGGCTGGTGTAGATCCATAGGAGTCATGTTTTCGTGTGAAAAAGGGAAAATCAAACAATGGTCCATGATATTTCCTGGCAGAGGCTGTATCCTTGGGCTGCTGGGGAGAGTTTGCTTGCGGAGAAACCTTAGATTGACCTCCATCAGATGCAACAGCTTTTCCTTTATCAGCTGCAGTATCACTCCTAAGAGTCTTTTGAGTACTAGTATCTGCTCCTTGGTCTGACTTAACAGGGAATACATCAGTTTGTTGCTCCTCTTTCAAAACTGCATCAGTAGTAGCAGCTTCTTTTCCAAGGTTTTGAAATAAATGGCTGTGGCCCGTTCCCAAAGCTACTTCTGCATTTCCAACATTATCTTCCTCTTTCGAAAAAATACGTCCGTTTGAAGAAGCAGCAGCCTGAGACTCTTTGCCACACTCTAGCGGCCTTCCTTGGTCTTCTAGAGTTTTGTCTGAAGATATATCCTGAGCTTGCACTCCAACAGGAGGGATTTGCCTCTGCGTCTGTAGTTCAAGCGGTGGTGGAGCAATAGATTGAAGAAGCTCCTGAGGCAAAGAACCTTCTCCTTTCTGTCAAGAAGAAAGCAAGAATAAAAAAAACATTCAACATGACTTGTGGTAACATTATATGAACGATACATCGCCAGCGAAAAATACATAAAAAATATAGGAAAAAGACAGAGCTTAAAACCTTCAAACGCCTAAATGCCAGTATCTGAGCTTTGAGAACATGGAGCTGTTGTTTGGTAAATCCTGATCGCTGCTTTGCTTGTTGGGTCCCTTGTCCACTTTGAACGGAAGAGTTACTGGGTGGACCAGCATCAGATGGAGCTGCTGAATTCGAAAGTGGTGCATTCGGTTGCCTAGGCTGCTGCGTCTGCGAATGTTCAGCAGAACCTATACTTTTTTTTGTAGAAGCATTGTGATCCAAAACATGTGTCTCATTTGCAAACGTCTGCAGGGAATTTCCTGAGGGCATACCATTTGTAGGCTGACCTAGATGTCGAGGATACGCTGGATTATCTCTCCCTTGGATGGAAAAGGGATTCATAGCAGGGTTCACCATTCTGGGACTGGAAGTCGAGGCAAATGAGCTGGTAGATAGTGCATGCCTGGCCTTCGCTGACCCTGACTGCCCAGGGATATCACTAGCAGAGCTGGTACGGGGTGAATTTTCGCTTGGAGATGAAGCTGGCTGGCTAGATATCGGAATAGAGGGTGAAGCCACATTTCCTTCACTAGCTTTCTGCTGAGCAGCCATTCTTGCCTGAAGGATGTGTGCCATTTGGTTGGCGTTAGCAGGATGGGAGAGATCAATATTACGCTCACGCGCCCATGCCTGCATCGCCTGCCACTGTTGTGCAAATGCGAGTTGGTTTGTTCCCATGTTATTGACACCCTGATGCGGTGGCGCCTGCATAGGCCTTATCATATTCCCAGGCATTAGTTGTCCTGTGCCCACCTGCTGAGGATGAGGTTTTGTTTCATTACTTTGTTGAAAACCCGATTCCATCTGCCTTTCACCACGACCAAACTGTTCTCCCGGTGGCTTAGATGATGAGGCCTGACCCTGACTAGAAGCCTGCATCGGATTCAAGTCTTGCATATTCAACATCCCCATCCGGGCATCTTGATCCTTTCCTACACCTGATGAACCTATCATTCCCATTCTAGCTTGCTGCTGTTGCTGTGCTTTTTGTTGCTGTGCCTGTAAAGCAAACTGCATATACGCTTGCTGCATTGGATTAAAATTTTGTTGGCCCTCTTGTGAAGAGCCCTGTTGTTGTTGATGCGACTCAAAGAATTTCCGGGACTGCTGAGGCTGCTGCATAGACCCCGAGGAAGAAGCTAAGTTTCCACCTCCCATCATTCCCTGAACCCCACCAGCATTATACGCAAACATACTATCATTTCCCTCTGGATTTCTCAGCTGCTGCTGCTGCCATATTAAAAGCATGATTATCATAATAATTAATACGCAGTCGAATGACCCTTACTCGCTGATTCAGAGCAACCAGTCATTTGCAAGTGAACAATACAGGTACCTCTAAGTGGCTACAGACCAACGAGAAGTTTCATTTTAAGGAAATTGGCTTCCACTTAACTAAGAAAATAGTTAAACCCCACTAAAATTGAAAACCGCAAGTTTAATAGACAAAGAGTGACAATTGCAAAGAGCATCTCATCTCCTAACAAACCAAATCCCCATTTCCCACATTACTTAACCTTGAGTTGAATAAAAGATCATTTACCTGCCTAGAAGCCAGCTGCTGCTGCTGCTGTTGCTGTTGTTGCTGCACAGAAGAAGATGAAGAAGACGGAGAGGCAGCGGATGACGTGGAAGCCGTCCGACCAGCAGGACCCATGCCTGGGTTTCTGGCTGGACCTCCGCCACTGCCTGCAGATTGCATGCAATTTCGCAGAGGAATCTAACAGTCACTACATTCAAAACAATCAAACTCAATTGAAAAGCCACCAAAAGTAAGAAGAAGAAAATGACAAAAGCTCCAAAACCCTACCCAGAACAAAAAAAATTGGGCAGAAGCTTCAAACCTGAAAAGCCTCAAATAACAACAACGTCCGAAAATGGAAAATTTACAAATCACACAACGAAGCACACCCACTCAGTGGTTGCCACACACTCTCTCTCTCTGTATTTGCATCGATTTTAGGGGCAATGTCAGGAAAAAAAAACGAAACTCGCGGGAGTAAATCGGAATAAATCAGATCCTTAAGGGTGATTTTTCGATTAAAAAAAAGAGAGGGAAGCGAAATCCACGGAATCGATGATCGATTCCTCTTGAGAAATTTACGCGATCAGAAATTTCTCGTAGTCAAACCCTAGCTGGTTACTTCCCTTTTCTCTTTTTCTTTTTTTCTTTTTCCCGATGGTATAAATCTGAAATTTATGATTTTATTTATTTTATTTTGTTATCGGTGGGACCCACTCTCTCTATACAGATGGCCCACGGGAAATGCGTGTGAAGAGACGCCCTTGAATTTTTAATACTTGACGTAAATACCCCTCCATTTATAAAATTGAACAAATCGGATCGCACCACGTGTCTTAAGTACCCGTAAGGAAATAAATATCATTTTTATTCACGACCCAAAAATTTTTATTTCTATATTGGTAAAGAGTAGGAGTTACACTGTATGAAAATTAAATTAAACTAGTAACTTACCATTAAAAAAAAAAGTTGTATAAGATAAGTACTGTAGATATTTTACTCAGTGCAATTTACATTTTTTGTTATATGTCTTCGTCAACTTGTATTAATTACATTTAAAATCATTTGATATAATATTGTTATAAATTTTTATCACTTTTGATGCGAGTTATACTTAGAGACGCTGTCTCACTTGCTCTGTAAAAAAAAGTGAAAAGCATGGAGAAGATCTTTGCTTCTTCTTCTTCTAATCTGATTCTACTTTGCTGCATCATTCTTCTTCTGATCTCGGATTTTATCGAGCTTGCTGAAGCAGGACAACGACGGATCGAGATCTCTGACGATCTAGACGATGTCGAAGACAATGAAGAAGACGAAACATGGAAAGAATGGGGAAAGAAAGCTCCGACGCCGGAATTTGATCCGCCTCCGGATTTCTCAAACATGGGATTCGAACAGATCCAAGCTGAAATGGCTAAACGGACTTTTGGACCTGTCGTCGGATTTGTCAAACTCCGTTTAGGCGTCCGCCGTACCAAGGTAAACAAAACAATCAAAAAATCCGAATTCTCCGATGAATCTATTTGAGTCAATCTGAGATTTTAAATCAGGATATGGTGTTGGAAATTGCTATGAAATGGTCAAAAGTTATGAAAACAGGAGGAATAGGAGTAAGATTCATGGCTGTTGATACAAGCACGTTAATGTTCAATATGCAGAATGGGAAAGAAGTCACTGAGGTAAATAAGAACAACAAAGTTGTTAGTTAAATCACACTTAGCATAATCAATCTCTTTGTTAATCAGCTAAGAGAGTTTGTGCTGAGCCAAGAAGAAGCTTATGAAGTTAAAATAGGGAATCAAGAGTTTAGAAGACCTGGAGATCCACCACTTGAAGATGTTGTTGACAAACTTCAAGCTAATAAAGATGGAGATAGTAACAAGAATGATCTTACCAAAGATGAATTATAAGGTCACAAAGTTTTAAACTTTTAACTGAATTTTACCTGATATTTGTTTCAACATGTTTGGTTTTAATACAAATGGAAGCTTGGCTTTTTGTTACTCATTTAAGCTTATTGCTAAATGTGGAGAGCTCAATAACCTGAATCCTTGGAATGCTTGATGCTTCTGCTCTCTCTTTCTCAGTGTTGTAGCCCCAGTTTGCTGTTTCAAAGACAAAAGTAATCAGATAAACAGCAAGGAGAAGTAGATAAGATGATGATGATATGGTAGAGAAAAGAGATTTACTTAAGTATAAGTTCCATTTGTCTAATTCAGGCTCTTTGATGACATTCTTCAGCGTTGTAAGTCTGTCTTCCACGAAACTGTCCAAATATTATAATTACCAAGTCAAGCAGAGAGAAGGATTAGTGAAATATATGAGTAACAAGTATGAATGAGATTTACTTAAGTGTCAATCCTTGGTGTTCTGGTCTATTCTGAAGCAGCTTGAGTACCTCCACCTTTGGTCTGATAAGATTTCAAACAGAGAGAATGTTACTTTTTAAAGGATCAAAGTTCAATGGTGAATTTCATAATGATACTGACCCTGTACCCAAGCCATAAATCCTTTCTGATGGTATGATTACACCTGCTATTTCACGCAGCAATGCTTCTGCAAACCGGCCCTGCAATTTTACCCACTCATACAAACAAAGTTCAGCTCATGATAGTAATACACTGATCTATATTTTTTTGGTATCATTACTGCACTTTGAACAATTCACTCAAATACTACCTGTTTGGTGGTAACAATGTATATCTTTGAACTGGCAAATTTGAGTGCATCTGAAACTCCTGGATAGAATCTGCAAATATAGTTAGTGAAGGTAGTGAACATTATTCTAAGATTTGATCTTGAGGACATACATACCTATTGACACCAATCCAAGTAGTCAAGTCTTTATTAATCCAATCATCTCTAACTTTTCCAAACAACTCGATCAAAGCATCTTTATCTTCATCCCAAGCTTCCATGATAACTGGCTTAATCTTTCCCCAGCTCTCCAATATTCCATCAGCAGTCAATCCCTCTGCAACCTTAATGAAACAAGTATTAACCATCACCGATTTGTTCATCTACAACACTAAAACTATTTCTTAATCCTAATGAGCAATCAAACTCACTGAAGATTTCCGGATAGAAGGTATCTTCGTCTCCAACAAAAGCCGCACGAGTAGAAGATTTTCATAGCCAGTTTCCACCACAGGTCTCACCTACAAACACCAGCTCTTGAAGCTTCAGATTCTTTCAAAATCAGAGCTACTAGTAATCTCAACCTTAACAAAAGCAGATGCCAGAAACACTTTTCTAAGCTGAAAAAAATAGTATGGAAGAAACTAATTTACGATATGCATCTGATCAACGATCCATTCCTCTAAAGCAGAATCAACTCCCTCGAACAAACCAGGCCATCTCACTCTCGCTGCCTACAAACACGGAACAATCAACGGATATCAAAATCGAAATCAGAATCAACGAAATAGTATATGTAAAGCTCACGAAACAAAAATTTAGAGAATCGAGAGATTTAGAGTTGACCTTAACAGCAGAGAGAGAGCTTTCTCCACAACTATCACAGAGAACTCCATCGAAGTCCAAAGCATAGAGATCTCCCATTATCGTCTTCTTCTAGCTTCATTCAAGCATCTGCCACATATTTGTTTACAGAGGAGACGAAAGGTTTACTCATACTCTTACAGCCAATTATAGAAAGCCACGTGTTATGACGTTTCCCAAAACTCGCATATTTTTCCACGTTGCGTCGCGTTTGCGGTTATTTCACAATACCTAAAGTATCGTTCTGCACAATTTCATCATCATCGAGAGAGAGATGGCCTTTTTGCTTACGACATTGACGAAGAAGGAAGAGATTGATCTAATCATCAGAAACACAATCGATAAAGTGCTTGTGCTAAGATTCGGCAATTCCACGGAACAAGATTGTCTTCAGCTTGATGATATCGTATGTATCTCTCTGAATCAAATCTGGATATTCTTCTCTCTTCACCCTAATCTGAATTTTGTTTACAGCTTGCGAAATCGGCGAGAGATGTATCGAAATTCGCTACGATAGCTTTAGTGGAGGCTAATTCGGAGGAAGTTCAAGTTTACATCAACTACTTTGACATCACCATATTCCCTTCAACCATCTTCTTCTTCAACGCGCATCACATGAAATTGGATTCTGGGTAATTTCAAATCCTTTGTTCAATTGAGCTTAAAGCTTTGGGATTAATTTAATGGTTTGATTATGGTTACAGAAGTGCAGATCACACCAAGTGGGTAGGTAGATTCCAAGAAAAACAAGACTTTATTGATGTTGTAGAGGTAATTTTCAGAGGAGCAATGAAAGGGAAGATGATTGTTCATTGCCCTATTCCTCCTGAGAGAATACCAAAGTACAATCTCTTGTATAAAGGTGTGTAGTGTTTCACAAGAAATTGTTTGATAAAGAGAGAAGAGGAAATTACATGCTTATGTGTTTTACAAATAGTCTTTCCATAAACACATACACAAGTTTTTCACACAAAACAGTAGATGATTCACAAACGGAAAAGCAAACTAAGAGAACCAAAAGCCAGATTTTTGAAAATCAGTTTCTTGACTTGAAAGGAATGGCTCTGATGACTATAACGTGGTAAAGAGCAGCAAGTGCAGCACCAATGAATGGTCCAACCCAAAATACCCACTGCAACAACAATAAAGACAGACACAAAGATCAGTGATTCAGTATTATGGTATATGATCGAATCAGACTGTGATTTGTGAACTTGAGTGAAGAAATGAAAAACTCACATGGTCGTCCCAAGCGTTGTCCTTGTTGAAGATGATTGCAGCTCCAAGACTTCTTGCTGGGTTGATTCCAGTTCCAGTAATAGGAATGGTTGCTAAGTGAACCAAGAACACTGCAAATCCGATAGGGAGTGGCGCAAGAATCTGCCAATATTTAAAAACAAAATTAAGCAACTTTTGATCTCAGATGCAACATAGCCTATCTTTGTTTAACTTACAGGAACATGAGAGTCACGAGCGTTTCTCTTAGCGTCAGTAGCAGAAAAGACTGTGTAGACAAGGACAAAGGTTCCAATAATCTCAGCTCCAAGACCACTTCCTTTGGTGTAGCCATGAGCTATAGTGTTGGCTCCACCTCCAAGAGCTTGATATTGCTTTGGTTGGAACCCTTTAACCACACCAGCTCCACAAATGGCTCCTAAACATTGCATCACTATGTAATACACAGCTCGTGTGAGTGAAAGCTTCCTAGCTAAGAATAAACCGAACGTAACCGCTGGATTGATGTGTCCACCTGAGAAATTATAACATACACAAACCGGATTAAACCACCAAGAACAAGCTGAAACTAACATCAAATTCCTCATTGATTCGTTTTCTATCAAATCGGATTTGTAAAACCTAATTTCGTTCTTGATCGAAGCCTAGTAAGATCTATCTAGATCAACAATTCGAAATCGGAGACTGAAATCGTTAGATCTAAGTAAGAAACCAGTAGATCAATTGACTTACCGGAGATACCAGCGGTGCAGTAAACGAGAGCGAAGATCATACCACCGAAAGCCCAAGCGATTCCTTGGATTCCAACGGAAGCACACATGTTCGGTGACCTCTTAACTCCCATAACAGTCAAAACAGTGATGTAAAGGAAAAGAAACGTCGCGATGAACTCAGCGATTCCAGCTCTCCAGAAAGACCATGAAGCAAGCTCGCCAGGCTCGAATAACGGTGCAGGTGGTGGCTCTTTGTAATCCTTATCGCTTTGAGCTGATGTTCCGATAGGTTGTCTCTCTGGAAATTTGTTAGCTCCGACTCTAACATCTTCTTCTTTGCCTTCCATTCTCCGATTTCTCTCTCTCTCTCTAGAGCTTTTTTAGGTTTTGGTTTCGAGTTGGTGATGTGTTGCAGCGAAGCAGAGTGGTGGTTTTTTATACTGTTAGAAGATAATACAAACAAAATGACAATAATAAATTTAAAAAAATCACAGTGATAATGAATTTGTTAATTTAATTGCATGAAATCATTAACGTTATCTTCTTCGCTGTTGCTAATAATTAATGATATAAAAAATTAATAAAATGTGTGGACAGAGTTTCAGATTCATCTTTGCAGCTGTTTTATTTACTCTAATAAAAATGGTGATTATTAGGATGTTTGGATTTTTAGTATTATACATTAAAATGCATGTTTTTTTTTAGTTTTTTACATAATAAAATACTGAATACCCTAGCAAAAATTATTATAAAAAAAAGGAGTATAATTTTGTGGTCGAGATAAACCGCCGGTTTACGTGGATAAGCACATGGATGCATTACACGTAAATAGATAGAGACACTACATCTAACTACTAATCTGTCTATATAGTTATAGAAAAAGATTGAAAAATTACTAAGATTTTTGCCATACTCATTGATGAAAATTACTAAGATGGAAAAATTAAATAAGAGACTCTAATAATGTTTTTCGGTTGATATAAACAATTTATATAATGCAGAGTTTTATAATTATATGAAATCGAATTTCAATGAAAGAAAAATATAAAAATAGAGTTTTAATCATTTGACCGAAATTATTTCATTCACGTTTTATAAATGTTTATAGATATGATTTTCTTTTGATGTTTTGCTATTTTATATAATTTTATCATTTCAATGCCCATAATTTGTTACATGCACATAGGGTCAGTTCTCGAATATATGATAAAATGACTGAAGAATAGAGGTTTGGGTAATATTGGGTTGCAATGCACTATTTGCCAAAAAGGAAAAAAATGGACCGAACAATCAAGCTTGGTCCATTGCTTTGTTCTTCTTTTTGGTGTGACACTATGTCCTACACACGTGCTAATTAATTTCTTTTGCTAACCACATTACCAAATTTCCTCATTAACTTTCTTTTTCTTCTTTTTATTATTACCCAAACTCCACATTAACCAACCAAACTTTTACATATATGGCCATTTACCAAATTTATTAGAAAATGGCCATTTTCAAACTAAAGTTATGTTTTCGGTATCGATATTTAATTGTTAATGAAGTTAAACTCAACGTACGTGATTAATATATCATATATGCCACATGTTTTTTATTATTAATTTTTGTGCATATACCAATACTATGATCACAATAGTCTTTCAATTATAGACTATCCGTTATATACTATTATTCCATATATTGGAGAAATGAAAAGATTATTAGTTTGTATTATTGCTGTAACTTTACTTAACTATTAATTAACAGTAGTATATTAATCAGTATATACTTAATCTACCAAAAGATTGATGAGTATATGAAAACGATGAGTTTTTGAATTGTTTTATACTCTCTCCGTTTTATTATATAAGTTGTTTTAGTTAAAAGCGCGTAGATTAAAATATGTGTACCATATTACTTATGTGTACATTAAAAACATTTCAACCAATCAATAAAAATTTGCTATTTTATGATTGGTTGTAGAAAATTTAATAGTTTTAAAGTTTGCCTAAAGATGTAAAAACATCTTATATTTTGAGACAAAGAAAAACCTTTAAAACAACTTATATTATAGAACGGAGGGAGTAGTATATATGTTGCAGATAATGTTTTATACCATATTACTTATTCAGTCTCAGCCAATAGCTTTCAACATATACGAAAAAAATAAAAGAAGAAGGTGGTATTTTGTTTGGACTTTGATGATATAAAGAATAAAATTTTCCACCATTCAAAGCCGTCCAAACCATGGAAAAGACGACACGTGGCATAAACTTACGTATACAAAACCGACCAAGCCACCCAAACACCTGTCACCTTCAGTTCAATATTATTATTGATTTTTTCTTTCTTACTTTGTAAAATGTGTAATTATTGCATGGCCACTACAATATTCTTGTTGCGTTATTGTCCCTACCTTCACTTTTCTAGATCATTCAATTGTGATTCTTGTTTTTTCAACAAATGTTTTTTTGGTTTGGTATGCAACTCATGACACTCATTTTATAACACAACAGAACTACAAGACGGCATACTAGTATGTATGATATCTCTTTGGCTATATTATCTTTACTTTTATGTTAACGTTGAATTGAACACTTAATAAGACAACGGTTTTCAGCATTTACGAGCGTTTGATGTATGTCCTTATGTAACATTTTGTTCTTTTTTTGTCTCGTCTTGTTTTTGATTATCTCATTCAATCCGAGAGGTAGGAATAAGATACAGTTTTTATTTATTTTTGCTTTCGAGTTAAGGATGGGCAATCGGGTTTTGGTTCGGATAATTCGGGTTTCGGGTTTTCAGGTCCGACTACAGAGGATCCAAGTAGGAACCGAATAGATTTTGGTTCGAGTTCGAGTCGGGTTTTTGTTTTTTTTATACCAAAACCCGATATGAAATCGAATTATTTTTTTGTTTAGGTTTTTTTGAATTTTTTTGGTCTTGTATTTTGGATTTATGGTTCATATTTTTCGGGTAACATGGATCATTCGGGTACTTGGGTCAAAAATCCAATTAAAACCTAATTTACCCAATCCTATCCTATTTCGAGTGATAGATTTTTTTTCCATGTTTGAGTGTGTAAGTTGTTGGGTCTAATTTAGAATCAAATTCTATGTTAGTTTCTTGTTTCACATACAAACCCAAAAGAAAAATGATCAGACAGATTCCATTTGTGGTGAACCTTTTTTCTTTTGTTACATACATTTTGATAGACTTACAAATTGAATCGAAGTGTAAAATTATATAGTGAGACAAATGTTTGAGCTAAAGAGAACGAATTAATAATGAAGAAACAAACTAGTGACAAGTCATCTTCTCACACAAACAGAACAAGCACATAACCTTTTATCATACAAAACATATATATAAATATACACATACAAATCTCACCAGCCTCTTTATATATATGACAAATATGGAGGACTTACACTATCCTTGGTGTGTATGCATATAACGAAGACCAAAAAAAAACTATATCTTACTCAGTGTCACTCTATTGCATCCCCAAAGAAAAGCTGAAAAAAGATTACTTACAAAGCTTTGAAACGACTTCGTTTTTAGCAATGATGTTGAAGCCATTCTTGAATTGCAGACCGAAGAGCGTGGTTCGCGATTAAACTGGTATGCGAAAGCTTGACATTAGTCATAGGTGAAGTATCATGTCCACTGTCTAGCCATGCTCTTATAGCTTCTGCTTCATATGTAAAACCATCGGCAGCTACATGTGGATCCTGCATAACTTCCTGAAAAATGGGACAAATGAAATATGGAGGAGCTATACGTTGTTCGTTACGGCCGAGATGGAAAGAAGAAGATCCTCCACTTGAAGCTCTCATAGGTTCAAGTACTCTCCATACTTCTGTCGCAAGATCTGGACGATTCTCTCTTACATTGTCGCAGCATCTTAATGCTAACCGAGCTAGCTGTTCAGCTTGAACAAAAGGCCAATCACCTGCTAAAGGATCCAATAGATTGTTCAATGCTCCATTATCTAAACCATACTTTACTTCGTTTGCTATCCGTAAAGCCGGTCTTCCTGTTAACAAGCGTAGTAATATAATCCCAAATGAGTAAACATCTGATTTTGGAGTTAGCTCTCCATTATTCACAGCTTCTGGATCCAAGTAAGCAAATGTGCCTGTGACATCCGTTGATGCCGCGGTTTTGCTTCTATCGGAATGAAACAGCGAACAGGTTCCAAAGTCACTTAACTTGCTAACGAGATTTGCATCAAGAAGGATATTTCCTGGCTTCAAATCACCATGTACTAAGTTATGAGCTTTATTTGAATGAAGAAAGACAAGTGCTGCGCAGATCTCAGTGGCAATACGGACACGGTTTTGCCATGACAAGGGTGGTGAGTTGTCTTTGCAATTAAGCCTGTCTTCAAGGCTTCCATCAGGAAGATACTCATAGACAAGAGTCCACCCTTCTGGACAAGCTCCAATCAGCGTGATGATATTAGGATG
>OVAV01000061.1:0-27774 GCA_900406375.1 Iberis amara | reverse complement strand
TAATTATTTTTCAACTTACAAAATTATAATATAATAATATAAATATAGAAAAACTTATAATATAAAAAATTTTAATATTTTAGTTGTATATATTATTTTAATATAATTTTTTTCATAGTTTGATAAACAAAAATTCATATAATCGTTTTCTGCTCTACCAATCACTAAAATATGAACATTTAATAAGAGCATACAGCTTCTGCAGCATACTGCTAATGCTNGAGGGAATAACTATTTCTCCTACTTGTTTTATTCTTCCATCTACTTCTCTTTTGTTAACCTTTACTTATATATCCTAATTGTTATCGGTATCCTTAAAACTTTTATATCATTCTTGGAAACAGTATTAGCATCCAAAAAATAAGAACGATTAATAACACAAAATGAATACAAATCAACTAAATAAACACAACATAAGAAACTTCAGTGATCATTCCTTGTGATGGCTAAACATGTGATGTTTGTGAAGCATTTATGTTGTATTAACAAGAAAAGAATATCAGAGATACATACAAAAAATAGAATACATATACCAATATTAATGAGACTAGGGTATAAGTATCTCCTTACTGGACACAAAGCTAAGCAGGGAAAGAACAAAACATTACTTTTATAACTCTTTCAACGAGACAGTCATCAACATATGTCCCTTTGTGTACAGAAGGTCGTCTTTCAAAGTGAGGATGTTTCACAATTCTACAAAATTCACCAATCAAGGATCCACGAAACAAAGCACAATTATACTAAAGACCCTTTCAAAGCTTTAACACCAGACGTTAAAGCAACACGATATTTCTAACCTAACATCTCTAACTCAGCCATGACACAGTCAGTGATACAAAGAATACCTTCACAACCCTTCTACAAAGTGAGGTACATGCGCCATAAGGAAGAGATAAAGCCAGCCATGGAAATTGCAAACAGCGAAGACGACACAAGAGAGAAAGAGTTGAGTTTCTATGGAAAAATTAAGATTTTAGTTTTAACTTGGGATTTTTTTGTTAACTTTTTTAACTAAACGATGTTTTAACAGCATCAGTTCTAATTTTAGTTTGACTATTTCGGATCTAAAATGGCTCGGTCAAACAAAATTTAAGATTATTTTGGTTTACTAAAGAGTTCGAGATTTTTTTGGCCTAGATTGTAAAGTTCGAGTTTTTTTTTTCCATTTTTCCCTTTAGATATATATAGATTTGGAAATAAATCATTATCAGTAGAGATTTATTTAGATACATATAAGATCTCAATTTATATTTAAATATAATAAGTATCTGATATTTTTAAATATATAAAACATAATATATGAGAATAATATGTTAAACATTATTGTGTAATGCTAAAAAGTAAACTTGAACCTCAAGAACTTTGATCAACTAAATACATGATAAAGCTTCGACCCATGATTCAAAAGTTTTGATAGAGAGAAACCACATATAATCCTCGAAACCAATAAAAAAAAGAATCAAATTTGATTCATTAAAATTCTAGAAATTGTTTGAATACCCACCTGTCCTTTAGGAATTTCGCTGGGTAATTCGGCGGATATGTGATTTTTTTTACAAAATAAATCTGAATATGGAGAAAGTAAGTACAAGAGAACTATTATAGTTAGACGAAAAAAGAAGAAGAAATCAATCTGGTTTATTTAGCGAGTTATTTTCCTCGTACCTTCAATAACTATGATGTTCATAAAGAGAAGAATGAGGGCTTTAAAATCAATCAGGTTCGTTAAACACAAGAACACATTAAAATATAACTAGGGGTTTACAAATTACTTTCACTCGTATGATAATAAAAGTTATAACATACCACGAAAACAAAATACGAAGAACATATTGATAATATAATAAAAACAATATACATGTTAAATTGGATTGACTTCCACGAACAGAGAAGATTAAATAACTTAAACAAACATAATCTACAAAACAACATAAACAAACAATTAAAATCAAAATAAAAATAAATACAAATAATGCGAAATAAATTATAAAGGAAAAAAAGAAAAGAGAACAACTATTTATAGATATAACAAACCCTAAAATTTTAGAAATAAACAATTTTTGAGATATAGTCGAATATGTAAAAAGAAATATTTTCTTAACAAACAAATATGCATATCATAAATTTCGGAATAAAATATGACATGTTAAATAATTATAAAAGTTAATTTCGAATTAAAATAAGGGCTTTTGCAGCATTAACCATCGATAGGTGGGTAATTAAGAATATATCCATAATAGTATATTATTTGATTTTTGGAATAAATATAAAAAAAATATCTCGTCGATATCCTTTGTTTGCAGGACATGCGCTCCTACCAATAGGTTGACTATCAAGGAGGTGTGACAGACGACGTCTGGCGGCAACTACCGACTATGCACGTCTCGTCTATCAGTCGCTTCCCTATCCTAACAAAATTATTTACGTTATTCAAAATTTTCCCAAAATATCCTTCGCATTGACAATGTTCTATATTACACTTAGTAACTTGGTTATTAAGTGTAAGAAAAAAAAACTTGGTTATTTTTCTGTAAAAACAAAAAATAAGTTTCGATGGACAGTATACTAAGCTCTGCGGCGATGAAAAGGTTAAGAAGATTATCAGTTGTAAGTGACACAGTTAACTATTTCGATCTTGATTATAGTTAGAAAACTGAGATATGTTTGGTTTCATGACTATTATTTGTAACTAAGAAATCGTTTAATCGATCTATTTGTTGCTTTTTATTTAATTCATATAATTTAAAGGGAATTGTACATGAATAACGTAAATAGTCATTCATGTCATGTAATGTCAATTTCGCACGTACATCATAAAGTAGAAACTATAAACCAGAAGAAATAACCGTTACAAAGTGAACCCTACAAACTAAAAACTAAACCCTAAATCTTAAACCCTAACAATTATACCTTAAACGCTAACAAGTGGAAATTAAACCCTAAAATTTCAAAGTAAACCCTTAAAAATGAAAACAAAACCCTAAGAATGTTAGAGTTTTCAAAGGAGATTTTGGGTAAACCGTAAAACAGTTAAATTGGTTCATAAGCTCTAGAAAGTACATATACAAACTATTGCGTGGAGTATGATAACTATGAAAGAATTGATATACGAAACGCTAACACGGTGAATTGAGAATAATAAATATACTGACTACCTATTGTGGTATATATCGTAGTCAGCAATTCAAATATGAAACTAAACCCTAAAACATGGAAAGTAAACCCTAAAACTTGAAAAGTAAACCTTAAAATTTGGAAAGTAAACCCTAACCTTTGAAAACTAAACCATAAAACTTGGGAACTAAACCCTAAAACTTGGAAACTAAACCCTAAAACTTGAAAACTGAACCCTACTTGGAAACTGAACCCTACTTGGAAACTGAACCCTAAAACTTGGAAAATAAACCCTAAAACTTGGAAACTAAACCCTAAACTAGAAAAAATTATGAGAAGAGTTACAACCGAACCATATCATCTACCTTTTTACATAAATCGAGAAAAGTGAATATACAAACTACGAGGATCAAAATGAAAAGTACGCAGGATATATTACCTAAACTCTAAGAGACCGAAATCTGAAATTGCTTCAAATGTTTTTGTAGATGAGTAGTCAAGACATAGTGAAAGTTGTCGTGGGAAGCTGGGCCAAATCACAAACGGAAAAATGGACCTTCAAACCTACAGCTAATCAGATGAAGAAAGAAATACGAGTATACCTTGGCATGTCATATTCGGTACTCATCAATCTGGTTGCTAAGGCTATTGATTTCGAGGGTTGTTTATCAATATGATTATGTCGTACGAGTATATGGAGTGGATGATGACTGGAGAAATTACTGAAGTAAATCCACAGTTCATAAAGGACGAGCATGATGTTGAGGTGTTTCTGCTGATAAGTATAGAAATTGAGGAAGTGGATATGTTTGTCACAATAAAGCCAGAAGAATCTGATAATTCTCATCATAATTATTGTCTGTGGGAACGAATCCTAAACTACGTAAGGTATGCAAATGAGGATGATTCAACTAGCGAGGATGAGTATAATGAGACAAGTAGCTTGTACTTTCATGATTTAGCGTTAGAAGTCTCAGAGGGAGGAGAGGCAGATGACACTTCTGAGCCATTAACACCTAACGAGTGTGCGGACAGTACAAACGAATCAGACATAGTTTTTTGTCAACCCATAGGAGATGAGGGTGTACCGACTACTGTAGAACGTGGTTTGACTACTCATGGGTTAAGGCCATCAGGACGCACAACTGTTGATGGAATCGATGACAGAGGGAAGGGACCACTTTATCTAGAGTATGAAAGTTTAGATCTCAATCCACCAATTCTCGATGCGAGAAATTTACCTCTCCGACAAGAAATGGTCGAGACAAGCAATGATGTTCCACAAAACACAATTATGATTGAAAGACGACAAAACTCAAGAGTGAGAAAACTTTTTCAAACGTCATCTGAGTCGAGCGATAATCTATCGGAAAATGAAAGCGAGGAGCGTTTCCATCGTACGGTTCCCCAATGGGTGGAGGACGATGAGTCACATTAGAACGTGTTTTTCCCCGATTTCAATGACCCGACATTGTTCAGCCGCAATGCTTCCTTAGTTTTCAAGGATCTATGTATTGACGGTAAATTTGTTTTTTTGCTGGATATTTGGTATATCTGAAATGTTAGACGGACTAACTATTTTTTTTAAATTTTAAGAATTCATATTTTTTTCATTCAATGTCTGGCATGAGTTGATGGAGCCCTTTTTGACATATATTACAAGGGAGACAAGCTTTTTTTGGCAGGGTTTACAAAAACAATGTGGATTGCAATAAATGCTATAAACAGAAAGTTCAACTTCAAAACAACAAGGTATGCACCTCATTTCATGGTCTTGAAATACACCTCAAATATTTGTCCATGGCGCATCTATGCCGCTAAAGTTGACATCTCTGACAATTTCTAGATAAGACAAGCCACATTAGAACATTGTTGTCCAGTAGACCAGTGCAGACACTACCATAAATTGGCAACAACACAAGTTATTGCAGAACCAGTCGCAAAACATTAATTAGGCATAAAGCAGGGTCCAAATCCCTCTGGATTGAAAAAAATAATGCTAGATGAATTTCATGTAAACGTTTCTTACTAGAAAGATTGGAGAGCTTGAGAGGTTGCAATGGATAGGTCATTAGGCTCGGTCGCTGGAAGCTATGCAATTCTGCCAAATTACATGGCATTGTTGGAGCATATGAACAAAGGTAGTAGATGTTATATGAAATATATAATAGAATCTGATGGGTCCAGAAGGTTCAAGTACAATGTTATTACACTTGGAGTGTGTGTTAAGGGATCTACGTATCTGAGAAAGGTGGTTGTTGTAGACGAAACCTCCCTAAAGGCTAGGTATGGTGGTACTCTACTGACTGCGGTTGGACAAGATGTTCAGGTCTTCCCTTTAGCCTATGGTATTGTGGACAGCGAGAACGATGAATCATGGGAGTGGTTTTTCGAAAGGTTGAAAAAGTTTGTATATGATTTATCCAATTTGGTTATTATATCTAACAGACATGCAAGCATATACGTTGGGCTTAAGAAGGTCTGGATAATATGTTATCAGAAAAGTAGAGTAGTTGATATACTGGACCTGATAGATGGTTTACTCGTCTCATATGGACGTTTTTCCTTTGTAGGTATACACGAGGGCCATACATTCATGATGCGTTGTACATCTGTACCGTAATGTCAAGGAAAATTTTGATCCTAAAAACTTGGGTTATCTAATGATGCAAGCTGCCAGATCATACACGATCAATGATTTCAAGAAGAGATTCCTCGAAATACAGAATATGAACCCACTTTGCGTTGCATACCTACTCGATATAGGTATACCGTATACTTAACAGTTTAATACTTGGACTATTATGAGTATTCTAACTTACATGTTAATTTGTATATTTTCGACTAACTGGACACGATGTCATTTTGAAGGAAAACAATATAACATCATGGATTCTAACAGCGAAGAGTCTTGGAACAACGTCTTAAAGGAAGCTGTAGAGTACATGTTGGTGACTATGTTGGAATACATAAGGAGTCAAATCATGACTTGATTTTCTATTAGGCGTGAGAGAGTTAAGGTAAGTGATGGTGACGGTTGCCTAACACCACATGTATGACTAAGGGTAGAAACTAACTTTATCACCAAATATTATATGGTTAATTGTATGGAATTATTTGTTTTCCTTTTGAAAAATGGTTGAAAAGAGGCATTGCAGCCATTGCCGTGGAAGAGAACATAATAAGGAAAGTTGTCGAAACGTCATATAGGCGGTAATACCTTTTGGTGTGGTGACGAAGGAAGTTTTTGGGGTCTTCGGGATAGATGGTGGAAAGTGGTCGAGGTAGTCGGTTTATTAGTTTAAGTAGTTAGTATAATTTGTGTTTGATGTTGTTTTTGGTAACTATAACTCATGCTTCGTGCCTTCTATCATTTAGGCTACTAGATAGCCTTGTTGTAAAACTTATGAAAGGCCACAGGCCTTGAATAATCATTTCGGTTGTAAATAATTTCATATTATAATGGTAGTTGAAGTATGCATGATATCAGTTAATCTTAATGAAAAGAAAATAGACTTTCTAGTTGTTTGAAATAGAAGCAGTCAAGTAAGACAACGGATGTGAATTTTGTGAGAGAACTAAAGAAAGAATGAGTTAAGTTTAGAGTATTGCTTCAAAGTTCAGTTGAGAGGAAGACTTATAGCTGGATATGGATGGTTAACAAGTGCACTGAACGCTTCAGTCTCGTAGTTCATTGTTGGTACCTTCATTTATTATTTTCCTAACAATGAGTATTCGTCTATGTGGTCAAGAGAATGTTTTTCCATTAGCACGATAGCTGCTATACCATCCATAACTAAACCGGCAACAAAAAATTATTTAGCATAAGTACATAAGTTATTAGAAGTTAATTGGAAAACTACCAAAAGTAAATACCTTCATCTTCAACAAGTAGTTCTAACTCATTCCGGTAAACTTGAAACGAGTCCAAACTAATTTTCCTACATTCAAGCGCAACTCCATTTCGTTTTATGAAGAAAGGCAAGAGGGTTGACAGAAACTTTAATTCGTGTTGCAGTTACTGTTCTGAAAGTTTGTTGTGGTTATAATAAAGAACTTCTATTGACCGTTGGTTGAAGTCAATAGGCAGTCCAAGCTAGTGTACACTTTGAATGAGGATAGCGCAGTAGATCCTATCGATGGAGGAATGCTAGTTGGGACGCTTGGACATATGCATTGAAGTTGTTGAGAACCAAATTTTTTCTTTGTCAATAGTGTAAAGATGCCTAAAGACACCTCCTCTCAAGTACCCAACTCGTGGAGACGAAATCAAACCTGCAATTGGGGATTTGGTCTCTCCTATGTTGGATGAAACAGACAACAATATCCAGGACCCATATAACATAAAAAATACAATAGTTTGTTATATAAATTGTAATATCCTGACTACCATAAAATGAATTCAACCACTGAGATTGAGTTGCCAAATCTCTATTGGTTCAAATATAATCCAAAAGAAAGTGTTTTCCAAGCATATGTTGTCATCAAGGTCGTAAACCCTGCAATAATTAAGTAGGTGGTTAATTTATAGTAAAATGAACATAAATGTTGAGGAAATGCAACAGTATGCACCTGGAGTTCTCGAGAACTCCTCGAAAGGCTTGGCATTTCTTCAGTGTTGGCTCGTCAAATGCTCTGAATTCAAGTATCAGAGGAGAGAGAGAGTCACATCCCACACATCGTCCTCCTCCAGAGTTGGTAAAACCACTTCTTTTCTTTTTCGTGTTACTTGAGTTTTCTGTGTTATTATCACTTGTGGGTTTCCCACATGGTTCCGATTAGGATTCCGATTTATCCTCAAACTTATTCTAACAATCTCTTTATTTGGACTCCTTTTTGGTTGCTCCCGCTTAGTCCTCTTAGTAGGCGTGGTTGGTAATGAATCCTTCGGTTTACCTTTTTTCATTCTTTCGACTTCTTTTTCTCACATGCTCACGTATGTTACCTAATGTTTCAGATTCATCTTTCTCGAATTCAGTTGCAGATTGTTCAACTGTAATTGCCTGATGAAAGTTTAAAATCAATAGTCAGTATATCGTACAAAATATATGGACTACAATTTGAAGGATGTGATGTTTAACGTATATGTTAAATAATGGTAGTTTGTGATGTCCAGAACCATTCACTTTTCTAAATGACTGAACACCAAATACCTTTGACGCGGCAACAGAAGACAATATATGTAAGCTCTTTGAAAAACCCATTAAAATATCTTACTCATTTTTGCTTTCAACATACGAAATCAAAGAAACCTAATATGTATGATTTGGAAAAAGCTGAACATATTTCGAGGAGAATGTAAATTACTAAGTTTCTTACAAAGAAAATATTACCTTCAGGAAATCCTGAGCGTTAACTTTGCAGTGGTCGTGCTTACATTACCTGGAACAACAATATTTGAGGTTGATTGATGTGGATTATGATCCGTAGAAGGGGGTTCCGTCTCCATTTGTTGAGGATCTTGAGTTTGAGATATATTAAGTAAAAAGGAGGGAGGGTGAATTTCTCTCATCCATGGTGAAACATTAACAATTTCACGTGCCTTATTTGTTCCCGATTGAAGTTGATTTAACCCTAACTCTCCTGAATCACCTAAGCCTAAGTGGAAACCAAAATTAGTATACAAACTACGTCAAACGAATGAGTAGTTTGACTACCCTTTCATTGCAGCTACTAGTTTCGAATTACCTGAGACATTTGTTTCCATTTTTTTTGGAGAACTGCAGGTTGTGATAAATGGAGTGAAAATGAGGAAGGCTCTATGTCGTTGATGCATGGTAAAACATTGGCAGTCTCGCGAGTCTGAGAAGCTCCCGATGAGCAAACGAGCAAGTATAGTAAGTTTTTAACTAATAAAAAGTAAGTGGGGTATATGTACTCATTCATTTCAGATGATGGATTACCTGTTGGTACATGGTCTTTTGTTATTGGAGGTTTCATATTTTGCCAAGGCGAGGTTGAATCCATTTGCGGAACATAGACCTCTTCAAACTCGCCATTAGGAGGGTTCTCAGGGATTACATTTCCAATGATTTGGTCTGTCAGATCATCTGATCTGAAGATGTTGTTAGCGAAACGCTCAGCTAATTTTGACGCATTTTGATCCTCATCTGTTAAATCTAGACATTGATGGAAGAAAAGCATTAATAAAGTAAGAGACTGTAGTTTAATTAAGTTTCCTTACCAGTGTTTGAATTTTCTTCCAAAGGTTTCTCTTTTGTTTCATTTCCATGTAGAATCAGGTGCTGTATATCTTTGAATAACTTCTCAATTCTTGCATCAATATGTGTGATGACACTCCTTGTGATGGGCAAATTTTGCTCTTGAATCAGTGATGCCACCTTACGAACCAGTAATTCTTCATTGAATGGTGACTGTGTTGTGGACGTAGTACGTCACGGTACAGAGCTTGATGGCTCCTCAAGTCCCATAGTCTCCTTCTCTATATCCTCTCTCTAGTTGTCTTCTTTTTCGTTACATTTCTGCGCTTCTTTTGCTTTTTTTGGGCTTCAATAACATCTAGAGCACGAAGACCACCAGTCCATAAATTAATTTCAAACGGATGTTCATCGCTTATCAACATAAGAAGATAATCAACGGTAGTATCATCATTGTCAGCATCTAATTCGATGTCACCCACTAATCGGGAGTCGCTTCGCTGAGAAAATATATCACTAGAACCTATGTGTTAATCAAATAAGAACATTAGACGAGAAAAGATAAAGTAGGTAGTCGGACTACCCACCTTTTTTAAGTGGGTAGACTAGTTAACAAAGTGGAGTACTTACTTGACCGAGATCATTAAGTGACCTGAATGTTTTGTTTTGAAGGTGCAGACTCATTTGACTTATGAAAGCAACGATCTCCTGAATTGATGCATTTCTTTCCATCATTGACTCAAGGACCACATTTTGAAAATTAGAGGACGACATGCGATTGTAACAAGAATCATTGCGTGGGAGAAGTCTTGTATAGCAGTGGTAGCTTATGTATAACTGAAATGGTCTTTAGACTTTGTGCTTTCCACAATCAATGAGAATGATTCCCTTCCCCATGGGTATTTGAGAAACTCCTCAATGTCTACTACCTGTTCAACCCTTTCTTTTGTGATTTGGATGTTGTTTGATATTGGACAAAGTATTTCATCAATGAGAAAAAGAAGTGCTAGACGCATCCTAGTTTCAAAATCTTTGTACCTTTTCCCTTCAACCAATTTTTTATGTATCCATGGAGTCGTTAGTATTTTTCTCCATCGAATAGCTTCCTCCAAATTCTCTCAACATTTTTATTTGCATTACCTTTCTTTTTTTTTTTTGGAGTCGTCTTTTTTTTTTATCATTCTCGTTCTCTTGTCTGAAATTCAAGCCAGCAACAATAGCGAACTTTTTAAGGCCATACCTTATTGGCTTCACTGCAAAAAGCCACCACTGTTCGTTTTCTTTATTGGTGAGCAACTGTCTAGATAGCAAGTAATGGACAAATACGAGCGAGAATTCGTGATTTTTCATTTGAATGATGAGATTGAATTGAGAGTTCAGTAGCAATTTCAAACGATCTTCGTCTAATACTTGCTTGATATGTTCTACGACTCTTAGGTTGAAGTATTTATTAACTCTAACTATTCCATTAGGCTCATAATTTAATTCAAATAATCGGCGAGGGAGCTCATGGGTTGTATCTTCACCCATCAAGTTACTGTTTTTGCAGAGAAGGATAAATTCAAATAGTCAACATATTTAATACTGAACAAAAAAACAACAGTGCGTATGACTTGTAGAACAAATGATGAAGATAAACATTAATTTTTTTCCCAATTATACAAAGTCTTAATAAAGATGAAAAAGAGGATTAGTTTGTTCACAAAGCAATTGAGAGACATGCAATAGAGAAAACATTTTTAATTTTTTTTTGTATGCAATAGATAGAACCAAAACAACACAAAGATGAATGTAAATTCACAAATTTTGTAAATATGACCTAAATAAGTATGAAAGAAGTCAATTTTGGATTACATACGTAATTCGGCTGTTGTTTATGACATTGTTCATGAAATCGATGATAAATGTAAACGATTGATGGAGAATTTATCTTCTCTGGAAAACCCTAAACGAGTGTTGAGTAAGCTTCATAACTCCAGTTTGCGAGACGTTATAAAAGTAGAAATATGAAATTGCTTATTATGGGTTTCTTTTTGCAAATGTGTGCACAGATTTGCCAAAGCGAGAGTGATTAAAGAGCAGTTTAATTTGTTGCAGTTGAGAAAATTAAGAGTAGGGAGTTATGGTGAACGGTTTCAGTTCTATCTCCCATTATCGGAGGAAAGAGAAGAAGAAGAGGGAGAGAAATTTAAATTTTTTAAAAAAATATTCTCTAAAGAGCATTGCTATATCAAACCTAGATAGATCGTTCACTACGTAAGGGCGAAACCAACTATGTGGTATAATTTACGAAGAGAAAAAGAGAGGACTTAGGACTAGGTTAATATATTATATAATTAGGGAGTATGTTCTCTCCTCTCATGCTGCCACCTCATCACACATTTACGATTTCATAATTTTAATTAATTTATTTAAATAAATTATAATTAATCTATTAAATAAATTTTAATTAATATGTGAAAATTAAACGTTAATGAAAAAAATGAGTCATTTAAAGACCCATTACATAATATGATATGTATTGTTTGGTATTTTATAATTACTAAAACGTTGACACGTGATAAGGTATGAAATTTAAGACGAGACAAGCATTTTGTTGTAGCAATAACGTAACAATTTGAAATATATGAAACGTGTCCCTAAAATTTATGAGAAAATTGTTGCAAATCTACACTTTCCTTTTTGGGTGAAAATGTTAAAGTGTTATTTCACCTTCTTGGTTTTTGATAGAACAACAAAAATCATAGAAAGAAAGTCGAAGGCCGAAAATAAACTATTACACGAGCACAAAAAATTTGAAAAACTTTACTAAATACCTACAACCGAACGTTAGCACTGAACTACGACATCACGGAAAGACGTGACCTAATATTAAGTTATCAAAGTTTTGGTCTAATATTAAAGGCTCAATTTTAAGTTAATAGTCGTCTTCATTATGGCATTTTCCACTCCCATTCGACTGTTGATCTTTTGTGCAACTAGATAGATGAGTATTGGAAACTGAATTTGTATAGGTTCATCTTTCTCACTATAGATTTATATATAGAATAGAAATGATAGAAAGACTACATATTCGAGAATATTTCGAATATATAAAAGTTTGACAAAAAAAGTAGGGAATCAACATGAAGATTACATGGTTTGCAGACAAACATCATACAAAAATTGGTAACCTATCGATTTAATATTACCTATGTCTTATAGTTCTTAGGACGTCTCAATTTCTGTCCATATGCTTACATAATTGTTTTCTATTGGATGTGAAAAAGAGCTTAGAAGATTATGGTATTTTGAAAGAAGAAAGAGATTATTGGACTTAAGGGAAAATCGCAAGTATGCTTAAATTCTTATTTTAGCATTAACTATAGTAAACTAACTAGCGCAATGCGCAGATATATATATATCTAGTTTTTCTTAATATTAGAGTATAATAAAATTATATATTGATATCTTCCTTAAAATTAATTAAGAAAAAATAATTTTAAAATAAAAGTTTTAAAATGTAAAATATAAAAATAATAATATATTATTGTATATACCGTAATATAACAAATTCATTAAAACCATTTTATGTTGACACGTGGACAAACTTTCGTATTTAATACTCCCTCTGTTCCATTATATAAGATGTTTTAGTTAAAAGCGCGTAAATTAAGAAACTTGTTTTTTTATTAAAATATGGGTACATTAAAAATATTTCAACCAATCAATAAAAATCTATCATTTTATTATTGGTTGTTGAGTATTTAATAGCTTACAAATTTGCTTAGAGATGTGAAAACATCTTATATTTTGAGAAAAAAAAATCTTTAAAACATCTTATATTATGGAACGGAGGGAGTATATAAGATTATTTCAAAGTATATTCCCTCTCCAAGATTAAAGAGTTTGCCATTGCTGTCTTGTAAGTAAATCCAAAAATGCTATAAATATCCAACAATCTCAAAATAAGCACCAAAAAAATCCCACGGCACCAAAATTCTTTTTCTCCTGTTTTCTTGCACTTTTAAACCTTTTTTCTCATTATTTGTTGTCAATTGTCATAGACAATTCTACAATTTAGAAAATATAGAGGAATTTCATTTTGATCAAAACCTCTCTCTCTTCTTCGGTTGTTCCCCACTTCCCCTCTTTGATCTTCCTTCTTCATAAAATAAAAAAATTTTACTTTTATACATTTAACTCAATATTCTCCAAATCTTTTATCGATTCAACTTTTCTATTACCAGAGAGAGTGTGGTTTCAATTTGCATACGATCTTGATTTTCTTTATTTTACTTTGATCTAAATTAGTTTTACAAAATCGTCTTTCGATTGGTTCTTCGTATTTCCAAGAGGTGCCGGAAAATGTCGATCGGAGAGAAAACGCTGATGGGTAAGGTGAAGTTCATGTGCAGTTTTGGCGGCAAAATCCTCCCTAGACCTTCCGATGGAGTTCTCAAATACGTTGGCGGCGAAACTCGCGTAATCGCCGTCTCTCCTGACATCTCCTTCTCTGGTAAAACCTAGACCAAACTCTTCTCCTCCGTATCAGTCAAATCTTCTTTACGAGGTTTTCAATTTCAATGGCAGATCTCAAGAAGAAACTTACGGAAATCACAGAGAACGATACAGTACTCAAATACCAAATCGTTTCTGAAGATCTCGACGCATTAGTCACCGTAAAATCCGATGAAGACCTTAAATACATGATGGAGGAATACAATCGCCACGAAATTCCAAAGCTAAGAACGTTTTTGTTCCCTGCGAATCCGGTTGTTCTTGATAACCAATTAGGTCTAATCGAGCCGCAAACTATAGAGCAACGCTACATTGAAGCCATCAATGGCATTGTTCGTCCACAGAAGAGCGTTCTTCTTTTTCGTGGTCCTATCAAAACAAGACCTTCTTTTACAATCTCTGCTTCCTCTTCTCCTAGATCAGAATCATCAGCAGATGGATACTACAATCACGAGCCACCACCTGAGAATAGTTACCAATTGAGTCGGCTTTACCCAATGCATAGAGTACACAGCAGTCCCAACATTTCACAGCAACATTACCACCACCAACACAACAATGCTTACTTTCAGCCTCCTAACTACTTGACTTGTAGGCTACGACCACCATTAGCCACGGGATGGGATTGCAATGAGAACCGTAGGTTTGGCAGCAGAGCAAGCAGTGTTCCTCAAAGTCCTAGGAACCATGGACTTAGACTCTGAATCTACTGCATAATATTGTAACTAACCTGTACATAGATTTGGTCAATCTGTGAAAGGCTACAAGAGGTTTGGTTTATTGTACATGTTTCGTATATGGCTTCCTTCACTTGTGTGTTTTTATAAGACAAAATTTGACTCTTACCATCCATTTGCTACCTACAAAATACTTGGTTTGGGTTGATTGTACAGAGACTGACCAATCTGCATCACTTCTTGATTAAGAGATGTTATGGAGTCTTTAATTTCTTGTGTCGATCCAGTACCTATCTTCTCCTTCAGCTCTTGAAGCTTAGCTTCAACCTTTTCTTTCACTGCACCTGGAACTTCCTCTCCAAGATCTTTAAGGTGCTTCTCTGTCTGGTACACGATCGAATGAGCTTGGTTCTTTGTATTGCATCTCTCTTCTCTTTATCTTCCTTTGCAAACTTCTCTGCCTCTTGCACCATTGTGTCCACCTCATCCTTTGCAAGGTACTAGTACCAGTTATGGTGATGTGCCTTTGTCCATAGCACTAACAGATAAAATTCCATTGGAACAACACGAGGTGCAGGCGGAAATTCCCTCCCTCTCTCTCCCTCCCTCTCTCCCTCCCTCCCTCCCTCTACCAAGTTAGAAAACAGATTTTTGTTATTTCGCTTCAGAAAAGTCTGTGTTTTTGGGCTCACCTTATCAAAGTCATCACCTCCCAAATGTGTATCACCAGAAGTACAAAGCACAAAAACACCAATACCAACGTCAAGGACTACATTCCAAAGAAACAAAGATAATTAGAATTCTCTAATTCCAAAAAAAAAACACTAATTGGTTATGATATTTATTTTAATGGATTTGCAAATTCATAATCATTTAAAAAACCATGGATTATAAAATCAATGGAAACATGATTTATTATCGGATTTGGATCTTTGTATTTCTAATTTTAAAACACTTTAAAATCCATTAAAATACAATAAATAGGTGGATTTTGAAATCCAACATGTGTTATTTATTTAATGATTTATATATCATAATTGAAATCACTTGTTATTCATCTAATGATTTGTAAATTATAATTGAAATCCAGTGTCATTCGTTTATTGATTTGTTATTGTATTTAAAAATCTACACCTTTTAAATTATGTTATTTTTAAATCTAATGATTTCAAAATTCTTACGATTTCCAAATTCGTATGAATTTATAAATCCAATAAAACATCAACCAATAACACCCCTAAATGTATTTTGAAATCCAATAATAAATCAATAAACAAATAACATTGGATTTTACCTAGTATTTATGTAATAACAAATGATTTCAAACATTATTAAATTTTCAAAAAGTGGTTGAATAAAAGTACCGAAGACATCGAAAGTGCCACCACGAAGATCAACGACTGGAATAGTTTCATTGGTTTTTCTCTCAAAACCCATATGCAAAGAAAGCAGCAGTAGGCTCATTGATAATACGAAGGACTTCTTTAGTAACTGTTCTTTGTGAATCATTGACGTAAGCAGGTATAGTGATAACAGCTTTAGTTACTTTGTGAATCTCGAAGCATCATCCACCAGCTTTCTTAGAACCTGAGCAGAGATATCCTCAGCAACGAATTGTTTACCAATTGCAGAACACTCAAGCTTAACATTCCTGTTCTCATCTCTAACAACTCTGTAAGAAACTTGCTTAGATTCTTCATTAACTTCACTCATCTTCCTACCAATAAACCTCTCAACTGAGAAGAAAGTGTTCTCAGGGTTAACGACGATGTGACGCTTCCCAATCTGGCCAACGAGTCGATCGCCGCTTTTAGTGTAAAGCTACGATGGAGAGATTCGTCCTTTGACCTTCAGCATTCGTTACAATCGTCGGTTTACATCCTTCCATGGCAGCTAGTCAGCTACGGTTGAGTTCGTCGTCCCTATATCGATTCCGAAAACTTTCTCGTTAACCACTCGGATCGGACCCACCGAATATCTCGAAGCGCTGTCAATTTTGCGTCCCATTCTCGTGGAGTGAAAATTGTTTTACTATTGGAGGTAGAAGAAGTATGAATCCAAATCCGCCGAGAAAGTGTATTTGGGCAACGGAGGAAGCCATTAGAGGAAGCCATTTCTGGAGGTTGAAGGCGAAGATTGAAACATATAAGAAGATAAGAAGAGGAAGAAAGTTCTAGACAGTGTCATTGGTGACTGAGAGGTTTTTGGGCCACAGCCTACCGCCGCTCAAATACTTTTTTTTTCCATCTTAAAGGTGAACAAAAAAATATATAAAAAAGGAACCACATATATAAACACAAAACTCAAACCACCCAAAATTTATAGAAAATAGATGATTTTCAGGAGACAAAAGGCTAAACAAAATAGACAATATCATATTTTTATAAACTAAAACTACTTGGCTTAGACACTATCAACCTATACGAAATGTGAGCTCATGAGAAATATGACATACGAAATCAAAGTGCGCACAAGTAAGAAAAATCCAGAAAGACACGCTCGTCAAAGTAACGGGATCACCGCACACTCGAAAGCCTTCTCTTTTAGTTATTAGTTTAAATATGATTTTTTTTTCTTTTTCCGTCTAAATTTATTTATTCAATAAAAGTTAAATTGTTGTACGAAGCTATACAATACATTTTCTTATACTAATTCAATTAATTACAAAATTTAATGTATAAATAAAGATATAAGATATCAAAAAACTCATTACTCCACTAAATTACACAACTTAATACTTAAAATCTATTTATCCATGAATATATTAATATCTATATGATAACAAACTTATACATAACTACATATTTAATACAATAGTCATAAGTTTGGATACCTGTCCGGATATTTTATAGTTTTGGTCAGTTTCGGTTCGTTTTCAATTCAGGTAATTTTTGTGGGGTTTAGATTCAGATTTTGCGTCCGGTTTTTTGTCCACCCCTAATTATAATAATACTGTCTTTTTTTCAATAAAAAATTAAAATATTGCTTATTTTTTATAAAGAAAACATCGCTTATTTTAGTCAGACATTATTTATAATTATATTTGTTGTTATTGTATTTTGTAATGTTTATATTTTTCATAGTTATAAACTAATTCACTTTAAACATAGTATTTCAATACATATAACTTATATTATTTACGTATTTAATAATTAATATTATACATTTTTATCAATAATTATCAACCCGTTAACAATATAGGCTAGCTCCACCACTGATGGCAGGATGCGTTTAATCTGAAGGAGGTTGCGAATTGGTGGTCGGACATCAACGAATCTCTGGGAGATGTTTCAAGATCAAAGGGACAATTATGATATTTGTAACTAGGCTATGTACTTTGGTGGACAAAGTTATAATTTTATTGATTTGATTTGTGAAAATCTTGATATCAAATGCTCTATCATCTAGTATTTTACGAGTTTGCTCATGATTTTTTGGCTTAATCTCTTGCATCTAAATTTCAATTCGCATTATTTCTTGTGCTAAATAAGTTAATCTTCCTGTGGACTCGAGAAGCGTATTAGAATCCGCCTTTATTAGTAGCTTATCTCCTCAAAATACTGTACAGTGATCCTCGCTTGAATCGTCCCCTTTTATTCTTACTTGCCAAATTAAATTGATCACAAATAACAAGAATCAAAGATATTCAGTATCATTGTTTTACTCAATTCGGAGTCTCAAAGTTGTTATATTTTGTTATTGTGTTTGTATGTTCTATATACACTATCCTTAAAACATGTTGGCTTAAATTATTAAGACCAACATATTTGCATAAATGTCACAGCAAGTTCATATGGGAATAGCAAACATGCTCAAGTTGGTCAAATAAATATGTTATGATATGTCGTGTTTAGTCTGATCATCTGTTCAGCGAGAAAGGTAGTGAGGAAGAGTTGGGTTCATCACACATTACTCAACTAATATTTACAAATATAAATTCAATGCTTGTTTACAATTTCTAGCAGGAAAGAAGGTTTAGCAGGCCATGTGTTGACAAAGTGGTGACAACCACTTCTCACGTCACGACGCTAAATCGAAGGTCGAAGGTCCCATGGAGAAGCTGGCCAAGCTTTAACTGGTAGAAGATGTTAACAAGCCATTCGCCAACAGACCCAAATCGGAGCCTACAAAGATCAAGTAATCAATTCTTCCTCGATTTGGCATTAAGTTTGAAGCTAAATGGTAGTTTTTACGGTCGACTACGTTTGTGATGTGCTTTAGAGAATTTGTTAGAATTTTCATTCCAACCAGACTAGCGAAAGAAGTCCATATAGCATATAGATCGAATCCATCGAAGACATATGAAAAGCTTCCTAGTTCTAACAATCTATGATTTCACTCTATGGTAAATTAACCAACAATCCAAAGGATAGATATATATAGATTAGATATGATAAGTTGACAATAAAACCAAATTGCAGATAAAAAGCACACGTGAAGATGGGTCAACTGTTTTCTGAATGGGAAGGTGCTACAAACTGATACCATCGTGCATTGCACTGGTTACAAATATCACTTCCCATTCCTCAACACCAATGGCTACATTACCGTTAAAGTAACTGTGTAGGGCCAGTTTACAAACATGTGTTCCCTCATGCACTTGCTCCTGAGCTTTCTTTCATTGGTTTACCATGGATGGTTAAGTCTCTTATTAAATCTACTTTCTTTTGCATTTTTTTTTAGCAAGATATTTCATTTTTTAATCAGATCCTTTTTATCTAAAACCAGACTCTGCAATTCTTTATGTTTGAGCTTCGAAGCAAGTGGGTGGCTGTTGTTTTGTCTGGCCAGGTTGCTATGCCTTCAAAAGAAAAAACGATGGAGGATGTTATCACTTTCTATGCAAGTCGTGATGCTAAAGGGCTACCCAAAAGATACACACCGACTTGGAGAGTGTAACGTTGATTTTCTCAATTTTATAGCCGAGCAAAATGGTGCACCACCTGTTAAAAAATAAAAGAAAACACATCTTATATATTTTATAAAGTGTTATAATGTTAATATTTTTTTCATGAAATTTTAAATTTATAAATCGAGAACCCAAAGGGTTATGTACAAAAGTTTACAATCGGTAGATTAGAGAGGAGGAAGAGCTTATAGATTTAATGAGTGTTCAGAGGTGCCTCGTTAAAACCTGATACTAGAAAACCCAGTGGGATAAAACTAGTATCAGGAAAAAAGAGTACAACCTCTGGAACACAACCTATAAGCGGAAAACAAGTAAAGTAGATAAGTAAGAGCAACAATGTGAAGCTGGTGAGGTGAGGCGGGTGAATGGCAGTGAGAGCTAGTTCGCGGCTGGAGTGGCAGATGAATGAATGCTGAGCCAACGATGTAAGAGACCATGGTGATCGTGAGTCAGTACAGTAACGAAGGCTGGATAGTCTGTCACGGATCGTGCGGGTAATCTGCTTGGTGATGTAGGATGGCAATCGGTGAGGTTGGGCGTGGTGTCTTCCGTTTCGTTCCCGCCATATGTTGTATATGGTGGCTTGAAAGCACAGCTTAAGTAACACGGCATCATGAGTTGAAAGACTCGTAAGGCGAAGTGAGCGTAAGGTTCGCGTCCAGTCTGGGGAGATTCGTGAGCGTAGGATGGCTTAAGTAAGCTCGGACCATATATTGTAGCTAAATGGACAAGCAAAGAAGAGGTGGTCTCGGGTCTCATCCGGCTCGCTGTAGAGTACACATGGTACGGAGTTTCCCTATCTACCTATCCTTGAGCTCGTGGATAACCTGTCAAGAACCGCAAGCCAAGAAACAAACGCGTAACGAGGTACAAATTGGGGAAACCAAATAGATGAAGACCATTGTTGGATTGGGCGATGTGAACTTATCGGTCTCCAAGTGTGAGTTGCCGAGAACGAAGGTTTGAATGTTCCTGGGCAATGACGCCAGAGAGCCGTGTCGCAATCGCCATCAGGGGAGGGAAGAGGGAGAGCAGTAAGTTGAGCATGAAGAGCACGGTGTTGAGGGACACGAGCGTGGCGTACTAACCAATGGTCGGATGAGGCAGCGTCTGATACCATTGCATGCCGACCGAAGCCCAATTCTCTAATGCGCGCATCACTGGTGAGGTTGAAAAGAGGGCCAAGAGAAGTCCAATCATCGAACAAGAATGAGGTTGTGCTCCCATTGACGATTGTGAACCGCAAAAAGGTAGTGCTTGAGAACGAATCTTTAATAACTTGTGCCACNCCCGTGTTGTTACAGGTAAGTCCCAAAAGGTTGAATCCCGGATAAGATAATGCTTTGTCCAGGCTGCCCATAGCGATCCTGTATTGGACACTAAACGCCAAATAAGAGAAAGTGAAAAAACGAGCGAAGTATCCTCAAACTTACGGATACCAAGACCCCCTGAGTTAAGAGGCGTGCACACATCTGCCCAAACAACCTTTGCATTGTGGTGAGAGGATGGGGATCCCGACCATAAGAAGCTACTAAATAGACTATCGATCTCGCGAATGCAAAAACGAGGTAGTCGGAATGCTGATTGCAATAAATTGACCGTACTTACGATAACCGATTTGATCAACTGTAATCTGCCAGCATAAGATAGAAATTTCGTAGCCCAAGAATTCATTTTCCTCCTAATTCGGTCAAGTAACGGTGAGCAATCTGCCCGTGTTAGGCGTTTTGTTGTTAGGGGAAAGCCTAGATATCGAACGGGTAAGGATTCTTGTCGGATACCGATGGTGTTGACGGCCTGTTGTAAATCTGATTGGGCTCGGCCGGAAATGAAGATCGACGATTTTCGAACATTGACATGAAGACCAGAGGCATGTCCGAATGAGTGAAGTATTTGCAGGATACCCATCAATGAGGCTGGTTCTCCGTCTGTGAATACTAAAATGTCATCCGCGAAGAAAAGGTGTGTGAGCCCTATGTCGCGGAAGAGGGGATGATAACCGAATGTACCGGATCTAGCACCTGTGTTCAAGAGCTGGGAGAGGACATTGTTAGCAATGATATATAGATACGGGGAGATGACACAACCTTGGCGAAGCCCTCGCCGACTTGGGAAAAAACCAGCCGGCTCGCCATTAACAGAGACCGTGAACGTCACTGTGGATATGCATAAATACAGCCAATGGATAAATCGTGGAGGAAAACACATGATCTACATAACAGAAAGTAGAAAATCCCAATTAATAGTATCAAAAGCCTTGGCAATATCCAGTTTTAAAGTACAACGAGTTGATATAGAGGTTTTGTGATAGTCCTTGACGATCTCAGTGGCAAGCATGGCTTCTCTAATAAAAGTCGACCCTTGACGAAAGCGCTTTGGTTTGGTTGCGATGAAACCCGGTAGTAAGACCTTCAGGCGATTTGCCAGAATTTTTGAGATGACCTTGTATATGACATTGCAACACGAGATAGGTCGATAATCCCTTATTGTTTCCTGGTTGTCACCTTTAGGAATCAAAGAAAGCAAGGTTGCGTTAATGCCACATGGTAAGAAACCGTAAATAAAGAAATATTGGATTGCGGCGGTGAAATCGGATCCAATGATAGACCAAGCTGCTTTGTAGAACTCCGTTGTGTAGCCATTTGGGCCTGGTGCTTTGTTTGAAGGCATAGAGAAGAGGGTTTCTTTGATTTCGGTTTCCGTCACGGGTTGGCATAAAGTAGAGGCAGCGGTTTGAGGACATCGGTAGGTTAGGATCTCTTCGATGTTGGGAATGGGTGTCGAGATAGGTTGCTGTTGTAGGAAGGTCTTGAAATGGTTAGCGGCTGCCGCTTTAATCGTCGATTGATCAGTGACCGTTTCTCCGGTATCTAAAAGTAGGCGCTTGATACTATTGTGAGCTTTCCGTGAGTTTGCAACGCGATGGAAAAAACTGGTGTTGTGATCCCCATTGCGCAGCCACAGAATTCGAGATTGTTGCTGATAGTAAATCTCCTCCGCATTTGCTAGCCAACGCCAGTTGCAAGCAGCCTGCGATTCCATGTCCATGGTCCTGTCCGATGGATCTAAGAGAACCTGTTCCTAACAAGCACAAAGATGAGCATAAGCAGCACGAGTTCTATTAGATAAATCACTATAACCAATTGAGTTTAGATTACGAATCTCAAACTTGAGAGTCTTTAGTTTGAGATAGAGTAAGCGCATGGCCATTCGCGAGATAAGTATGTGCGGTGATGAGCACCAACTAGAGTGGACAGCCTGCATGAAAGAGGGATGGTCAATCATAAAATTATAGAATTTAAAGGGCTTCCAGACGGTAGAGGATTAGTGTGAGAAGTGGATGACACAACGCGCATGATCTGAAACTCCGTTAGCTTCGAGACTGAGTATGAGTGCGGAAACTTCGAGAACCAGGAGTCATTTATTAGCGCACGGTCAAGTTTTTTCCCAATTGGGTTTTCTTGGAGATGATTCCACCACGTAAACCGTGGTCCAACATATGCCATATCCGTGAGATCACATCGAGATACAAAATCCTGAAATTGAAGCATGTCGAAGTGACAGGGATCCGTGTAGCATGAATGCTCCGATGCCGCAAGCATCTCATTAAAGTCACCGTAAATCAGCCATGGGACAGGGTGGGAACCATAGAGCCTGCGGCTTTCTTGAAGATCGCGCCAGAGACGAGCACGATCTGCCTGAAAGTTGGATGCATAAACACAATAAATCAATACAATATCACCAGACGATATTGTAACAAGGACAAAGATTAGCTGAGAAGTGGTAAGGATAGGCGTGACGATGACGTCGTGACGCCAACAAACCCAAATGCAACCCATCCTAAGGGAGGACTAGTTGTGTAGAACTTGCCATCCGGGCATAGAGGTGCACAATACGAGCAAAGTTATCAATTTGAACACGAGTTTCTAAAAAACATCCAAATTCCGGTTTGGTAGATATAATCCATTTTCTAATGGTTTGATGCTTGAGGGATTGATTAAAACCCCTTGTATTCCAAGCGAATAACAACATATCATTAGTGTCTCCTCATGTTTGTTTCTTGGTGACCGCATGTTTGGACAGTTTGCGCGATGCTGCAATAGCGGCTTGGTCTTGCGGTCGTGATTTCGGACGTGAAGTATGACGGGCAATAGAGGCTGTATCTTTTGAAAGTGTTGCAACAACGTCCAAAATTTGACCTTCTTCTGCTTCATCTTCGTCACTGACGTCGTCGGCCAGGACTTGGAACCGCGACGGTGAGAGAATGACGGAGGTTTGATGAGTTGAGCCATTGTCCTTAGTTGGTGATTTGGTGCCTTGGTGTCGGGAAATAGTAGACCAGTCACTCATTTGGTTCGTGTCAGGTTGCGTGTTGTGAGACATTGAAAGCGTATCCGAAGCTGGCTTGATGAGTTGAGTGCTATCAAACTTTGATACTGTGTCATGAGCAAGAGTCTCTAATGCTGGGTCATGAAGAGAGACGTTGGCAAGGGAGTGGTTGGTCGGTAAGGGAGTAGTGTTGGTGAGCTCCTTGACAATTGCTGCAAGAGTGTTTCTAGAACCTGTCAAAACAGAGGTAGATAAGGCATTAGAATTCGTGTCTATTGAAATGTTAGGGACATCTGTATTAAGTAAGGTGATGGACGCATTGGATGAGATGAGATTTTGGGTAATGGAAGGTGAGTCAGCATGGACAGCTACGGCAGCCGGTGGATCCGTGACTATGGTATGGTCGACTTCTGATTGTTGCTGATCATGTTCGGTAATAGGTGGGATTGATGGACATGTGCTTTGTTTATCAGAAGTTGGTTGATCAATAGTGGCTTTCTTCTTGCAGGTTGTATTCTTGTATCCCCAAGCGTTATAGTGAGTGCATTTCGGTGGAAGCCAGGGGAATGATACAGTGACATGCTTGTCTTCATTGTCTAGTTGGATTTGGTCGACTTGTTCCTGGTCTAAATTTACGACCACAAGAACTCTTCCAACGTCAAGTCTTATACATTTTTCCGTGATTGGGTGTAGTTTTTGTGCTTTCCCGACAATGCCTCCAAGGAAGCGTAGGCCTGCGTGTGAAAAAGATAGTCAGGAACATTTCGAGAATCAACCCATAGAGGCATTGAACCGAGGTCGGGTTTCGCTAAAGCCTTTGACGGACACCACTCTTGCACAACCGGCAAGGTGTCTGAGATGTGCCAATATTTCTTTCGGCACACATAGGTACAGGTGTCCTGAGATTCAATCCGAAACAGAACAGAGTCATCTTGCAGGATTTTCACATCGATTTTCGGACCCTTGCCATCACGGTTCCAGAGATGGTTGACTGTGGCATGTTTTTTTTACGATATGTGGGATTGTTCTGATGAAGTAACCAACAAGGTAATTGTGCCATAGAGCCTGCAGTTTGTCGCGCAAGTGCTTTGGAACGACGACAGAGGCGACGCCATTGTCGATGAGAAAAGGAGCATTAGAACCATCAGTACGAGATGTTGAACCATTAAGAAGCTGGGACCAGGTTTGAGAGCCAGAAAGTGAGCTTGGATTGGAAGCTGCGACGGTGCCAGGTGGCACCGGAGGTACCGACATAGCCGGCGGAGGCAGCCGGAGCAGAGCCTTGCGATGGAAGCAAAATAAGGAAATACTGAACCCTAATCGTCGCCTAAAAATCGCCTTTTCGTTTTAAAAAATATCAAAATTTGAAGTTGGTAAAATGTTAATATTAACGGTGGAAAAAATAACTGATATCTAAAAAATCAAATTGAAATGAACTAAAATATTAGGTTTTGACCTCAGACCGGGTTATAAAATTATTCGAATGAACATTGAAATATATTAGTCGAAAAACTAAAACCAAATCAGAACTGAACCGAAAATACGAAACTGGACCGAATTTCACCCAAATAAATAAATTTTCTTAAATAGAAAAATAATATAATTACATATATTTTTAAATGACGCAATATTAGTTAAAAATTTCTATTCTTATATTAAAACTACCCAAAACTCGAAAAAAAACATTATCGAATTAAACCTAATAACCGAACGCTCAGACCTATAGGGGTGTCAAATTGGGTAAACCAACCCATATCCAATTAAACCAATTTTTAAATGGTTATGAGTCAACTCAATCCATTAAACAAATGGTTTGGATCAACTCATAGCCTATTCAAATTAATGGGTTAACGGATTTAACGAGTTACCCATAATAATTTGATTATTATATAAATAATTATCATCATCATTACATTATAACCATCTCATGACCAACTTCATTGCGATCATGATCATCGAGAAATTTTTGGCAAGAAAGTTTTTGAGAAAAATTTTCAACAAAATCTTTTGAGGGGAGATCTTTGGTACGAAAATTTTTGATGGGAAAATTTTGGCGGAAAATTTTTGACTCAAAAACTTTTGGTGAGAAATCTTTTGGCGAAAAATGTTTGACGAGAAAATTTTGGCAGAAAATATTTTGACGGGAAAACTTTTGACGAGAAATCTTTTTGCGAAAAAATGTTTGACAAAAAATTTTTGGCGGGAAAATGATGATGTTGTTATGATGGTTAGTTTATGTTGATATTATAGTGATAAAAAGGATGATGACAATAATGATGATTAATTTAAAAGACAAATAAATGAAATTATTGAGTTACTGTTTTATCATTACAACTCAATAATCCACTACATTTCTAACCAATTCAATCCAATCTATTTAGTTCATAAACCCATTAAACTCAACCCAATAAGTTGAGTCTTGTGGTTTTAATAAGTTGACACCCCTATATGTTGTACAAAAAGTTATAAGAAAGGGAGTACATATATGTAATTATAGATCTATAATTTGAAACTTTTAATTAATCAATTTGTAAATTTTAGTCATTAACAGGTAAATGTTAAAAAACAATTCTTTAAATGTATAAAATAAAATTTGTTAAAAATCTAATCAAATATTTATTAAAAGATTATAGATGTTATGTTATTTTAGCTATCCAATTATTTTTTTCTCATATCGCATGTAATTTTTTGTCCATATTCAAAAATAATTTTGTACTATTTATTTTCTACAAACCGTACTTGTTTCGTTTCCTAAACAAATCGTAGTTATAATGCACTAACTCACTTATTTTTTTAATCTGCACTGATTGAATCGATGTTACCATTTGAAGGTAGAATATAATTATTGTTCTTCCTTCTCACTTACAGAAATCCAGAAAATGAGAATGGTTAGCCACTATGTCTCTTTCTGATTATTGTCTCTTAACTATAAAATTATCCAAAAAAATATTCTGCAGGTAGCGTGGATTCTCATCTAGTAAAATAAAAAAAAAAACCAAAGAACTTAAAAACTTGTCTTGAAAATAAGACTGAAGTTGAGCTTCCTCAATACGAGAAATTTTTTTGATGTTGGCGGGCTGCGGGAGCTAGTCAATAGACCCTCACATTATGTAACCTTGGATTGTGTTGTATTTGGAGTCGCCGGTTCAAATCAAAAATGTCTTGTTGTTTAGCATCAAATACATGTCATTTCGATGATTATGATACCATCTCAATCATATCCGTAGAATCTGTAGGAACAACATATTGCTTATTGAAACTGAGAAGGCTTTCGAAAGCCCAAAATATATTGACCAGCTCTACGTGTAGAAGAAAAATTCCATATCGTAAACCACATATTCCCAAAAGATCTATGTTTCCATATGAGAATTGTAGTACCCATCCTAGACCGCCACCTGAGCCATATGCGGCCAACCATTCAGAAGACTCCTTTGCTGATACTCGCTAGATATCTGATGGTTCCCACGATTCGTTATTGAAAATTTTTTCATTCATCGCCTTCCAAATATACTAGATAATCCAAGGATACTCTTCATTCCTTTCCAAATGACCGGATGTGCATGTATGATAGGAAAGTAGGTAATGTATGTTCTTAAGAATATTGGTCGATGGGAACACCCAAAATGGTAATGGGATGGCCGAAAAAGCCCATGTCTACAAGGCTGGTGGCATGTAAATAAAGCATAATTAATAATTTTGTTGATGTCACCATACCTTGGGCAGTGTCGATCGACGCATAGATTTCTTCTAACCAACTTATCATTGACTGCTATAGCCCCCGATAAGGTATACCACATGAAATGCCTTAGCTTAGGGGTGTCTTTAGCCGCCAAGGTCTATCCTTTAGACTATCTGTCGATGGTAATTTTAAATAAAATAATGTATTTTTATCCTGACATGACAATAGTCTCTCATAATCATATTTCACCGAATACGAATCATTCTTTGTAAAATGCCAGCATTATCCATCTTCAGTCATTTTTGATGGTCTAAGACTTAGGATCTTCAAATTTCTTGTGGGTCGAATAACTGGTGGAGAATAGACTCTCGCCAGATCGTGTCATGTTCCAATAATGAATATATA
>OVAV01000060.1:0-21433 GCA_900406375.1 Iberis amara | reverse complement strand
ACATGGCCAGCTACTGTTTTCCGGGATCCTTACCGAGACGAGGATATAAGGCGGAAGGACGCGGCTTTGGAGACCATGCTGAAGAGAATGGTTGAGATGCAGGCCGAGAAAAGGGAGCGAGACGCTTAGATTGAAGCTCGGATCGGAGCCCATAAAAAAAAATGCATGCTCCAATGGAGGCCCAAATGAAGGCTCAGATGGACGCGTTCCTCGCCAGATGAACGAGCGGTTCAGACCACCGCAATAGTTTTAGAGTTGTTGTAAATATTTCTCAGATTTTATGAATATTTTAGATTTTTATAAATATTATGGAATTTTTATTTTATGAATATATTTTAAGTTTTATTTAAAATATTTTTATTATAAATCAATTATTAATTAATAAATAATAATTTTATTAATTGATTAATATATTTTCTTAAATTTAAAAACCCTCATCCGTTAGTAATAGTGACAGACATTACTGACGAACACTAACCGTCAATAAGTATCCATCAGAACACCTATCACTATTCCGTCAGTTTGTATCTGTCACTAATCCATCAGTAATACTGACGGAATTACAGACGGATTTACATTGCTAACCACTTATAACTGAAGGACACTATTCGTCAGTTATCCGTCATAAACCTTCCGTCAGTTAAAGCGTCTTTTCTTGTAGTTCTACAAAAATTACACTTGAAGAGCATATTATACTTGTCTAAAATCACAATAAACAAGAATATATGTCACCACTTTAACAGAAGACCTTCCTAAATTTATAGAAATCTTTCCTTAATTTGTAGAGAGCATACTGAATTTATAGTAATCTTCCAAAATTTATAGAAGATCTTCCTAAATTTAAAGAAATCATTGTTGCGATTGTAGCAATTTGTGCTAAATATCTCCTCCATAGTAACCACGACATTAAGAGTGGCACACTGATTTATAACTGCCAGTTGTAAAAGGTCATTATTGAAGCCGATTATCTCTGGTTATCTCTGTTTCAATTAGAATTTGGTCTGTACATATTGGTTCGTTTGCTCTGTTTTATTATGTTATTTTCATTCCCTAAAGTGGTCAAATAGCTGGCCTAGTTTGTAGGAACCAGTAAAGTAGTTGTTGTTATTTAGCTTAGTGGAGTCAAGTGTTTAAGTTGTAATCTTTTTCAATGAATCAATGAATCGAAGCTTTTAGTTACAGAGAGTTAAACTGAGATCCATTCAACAAGTGGTATCAGAGCGGTTTCTAATACCTGATACAATCTGAAAATCAAAGAGTGAAAAGATGAGTGACAAAGAAGTTAACATTCCCAAATTCGATGGAGATTACGAACACTGTTCAATGTTGATGGAGAACATGTTGAGATCCAAGGAGTGGTGGGATCTAATCGAAATAGGAATCACATGGCCAGAGAGAACCGTGATCCTAACAGGTTCACAAAGAACTGAGATTGCAGAGATGACGCTGAAGGATCTCAAAGTGAAGGACTACCTTTTTGCATCCATTGACAAGACGATTCTGAAAACCATTGCAAAGAAGGGTTCAGCAAAAGACATCTGGGATTCCATGAAGGTGAAATATCAAGGTAATGTGAGAGTGAAAAGTGCACAGTTACAAAGGCTTCGAAGAGAGTTTGAAGTACTGGAAATGAGAGAAGAGAACACCATTGCAGAATACTTCTCTCGGGTGATGGTCATTGCAAATGACATGAGGAGTCTTGGAGAAGATGTATCAGATGCCAAAGTGGTGGAAAAGATATTGAGAACCTTGGTGGAAAGGTTCACTTATGTGGTGTGCGCAATAGAGAAATCAAAAGACATTACCAATCTCACCGTGGATGAACTTCAGAGTTCATTGTTGGTCCATGAGCTGAATATGCGTAAGCCAACCAGAGAAGATCATGTCTTGAAAGTAGAAGGCTATGGAAGGTATGAAGATGGGAGAGAACGTGGAACCTATCAAAGAGGAAGAGGTGGGTATTAAACACGAGGAGGATACTCAGGAAGAGGAGGAAGAGGTAGAGGAATCTCATGCTTTGACAAAAGCAAGATTGAATGCTTCAAATGTCACAAGCTTGGCCATTTCAAAAATGAATGTCCCAGCTTGGACAGAAATGCAAATTACGCAAAACTGGAAGAGGATGTGTTGTTAATGGCGTATGCTGAAGTGGAGAAATAAACAGGAGGTGAGCAGATATGGTTCTTGGACTATGGTTGCAATAACCACATGTGTGGGACGAAGGAATGGTTCACCAGGCTTGACAGTGAGTTCCATCAAACTGTCAAACTAGGAGATAATAGGAGAATGGAAGTGATGGGAAGAGGAGACCTGAGACTGAAGATAGATGGCTTGATTCAACTGATAACCTCAATTTACTATATCCCAGGCTTGAAGAACAATTTTCTAAGTGTGGGACAGCTACAACAAAGAGGCCTTAGAATCACAATTGAAGATGACAAGTGTGAAATTTGGCATAAAGGACAAGGGAGAAACATAATGTGCTCAACAATGAGTGCAAATAGGATGTTTGTAGTGTACGCAAAGATAATGAAAGGGGAAAAGGAATCTGAAGAAAGATGTTTTCAGGCAACTGTTGAAAAAGAAGACACAAAGTGGCATAGAAGATATGGCCACTTGAGTCACAAGGGTTTGAATGAACTTGGGGAAAAGGAAATGGTAACACGCTTGCCAAAGATGAAGTTTGATGAAGAGGTGTGTGAAGTCTGTATGAAAGGGAAGCAGATACGAGTAAACATACCAAAACACAGTGAATGGAGGCCAAGCAAGAGACTTGAGTTGGTCCACAGTGATATATGTGGACCTATTGCACCTGTATCAGAGAGTGTGAAGAGGTATGTCATCAATTTTATTGATGATTTTAGTCGTAAATGTTGGACTATTCTTCTGTCAGAAAAATCAGAAGCATTTCAGGCTTTTAAAGAGTTCAAGGCAGTAGCTGAAAGAGAAAGTGGAGAAAACTTGGTGTGTTTAAGAACATACAGGGGTGGAGAATATAACTCAAAGGCATTTCAAGACTATTGCACTGAAAAATAGGATCAAGAGACAACTCACTACGGCCTATACTATTCAACAGAACATGGTAGCAGAGAGGAAGAACAGAACCATCCTCAATATGACTAGGTGCATGCTTGTGGGAATGAATGTCCCACAGAGGTTTTGGCTAGAGGCTATACAATATGTTGTGCATATTCTGAACAGGTGTTCAACCAGTGTGTTGGGAGATGTAACTCCTTCAGAGAAATGGAATCAACATAAGCCCTCTGTAGACCACCTTAGAGTCTTTGGATGTGTGGCTTATGCGTTGATACCTTATGAGAAAAGGGTCAAACTGGATGAAAAGAGCATAAGATGTGTGATGCTTGGAATCAATAAGGAATCAAAGGGATACATGTTGTATGATCCAACAAGTAAGAGAATAATAATCAGCAGAGATGTGGTATTTGATGAGCTTAAAGCCTGGAGCTGGTCAAACAATGAAGGGGACAGAACAATATCTTGGGATGAGTTAGCTTAAAGCATGGAGCTGGTCAAACAATGAAGGGGGCAGAACAATATCTTGGGATGAGTTAATTGGAGAAACAGAAGAGAGACAAGAGCCTTAGCTCACAGAATCAGGGGAAGAAAACAATGAAGAACAGACGAATGCAGAAGTGAATGGGGAACATGAAACTGATCAAGAACCAAATATCCAGCCAAATGATCAGCAAAACAATGATGCTGCTAACAGCAATAGTGAAACTCAAAATGTAAGAGGAGGCAGAAGCAGACATGCACTAGCTTGGATGAAGGATTTCGTGTGTGAAGGGATGGCTTTGTATTTAGAAGAAGATAGGGAAGAAATGATTGCCCTGCTTGTTGCTGAAGAGGATCTTGAGAAGTTTGAAGAAGCAGTGAAACATGAAAAGTGGAGAAATGCAATGGAAGCTGAAATGAAATCCATAGAAGAGAACAAGACATGGGAACTTGTTCAAGCTCCAACAGATGCAAAGGTGATAGGAGTCAAGTAGATCTACAAAACCAAGTTCAATGATAAAGGTGAAATTGATAAGTTTAAGGCACGCCTAGAAGCTAAACGGTATCACCAAACACAAGGAATTGACTTTCATGTGGTGTTTGCACCTGTTGCAAGATGGGATACTATCAGATTAATACTGGGAACAACAGCTAGCTATGGGTGGAACGTGTATCAACTTGATGTGAATAGTGCTTTTTTACATGGAGATCTCAAGGAAGATGTGTATGTTGAGCAACCAGCTGGATATGAAGTAAGTAATGAGGTAGACAAAGTATATAAGTTGAATAAAGCAATGTATGGCCTAAGACAAGCACCAAGAGCCTAGTACAGCCGGATTGAAGGATACTTTGTTGGAGAAGGCTTTGAGAAATGCTACTGTGAGCATACCTTGTTTGTGAAATCGTCTGCCAAAAGAATCTTGATAGTGAGCTTATATGTAGATGATCTAATGTACACTATAAATTCATAAGACATGCTTGAGGGATTAAAAAAAAATATCAATGCAAAATGAGTTCTCCATGACAGATCTGGGGAGAATGAAGTAGTTTCTCGGTGTTGAAGTGGTTCAAGATAAAGAAGGAATATTCATTGGGCAGAAGAAGTATGTAGAGAACACATTAAAAAGATTTGGAATGGAAGAGTGCAACTCAGTTAAGAATCCCATAGTACCTGGACAGAAACTCTCAAGAAGTGGATATGGCTCACTGGTGGATGCAACTCTGTTTAAACAGATTGTAGGGAGTCTGAGATACTTAATAGCCACCAGACCTGATCTGACTTTCTATGTTAATTTAATAAGCAGGTACATGGAGGGACCTAGAGAACAACACTTACTGTCAGCCAAACGTATCATGAGATACATACAAGGAACTAAGAGCTATGGTTTATAGTACAAAACGAATGGAAGTGTGAAACTGTTGGGGTACACATATAGTGACTATGCAGGAGATTTGGATGATAGGAAGAGCACATCTAGTTACTTGTTCATGTTTGGAGGAGCAGTTGTGGCGTGGGCTTCAAAGAAGCAGTCAATAGTCATATTGTCAACCACTGAAGCTGAATTTGTGGCAGCAGCAAGTGGAACTTGCCAAGCAATATGGATGAGAAATGTACTAGGAGAAATTGGAATTGAGCAGGGAGAGGAGATTGTGATGTTTTGTGACAACAATTCAACCATCAAATTTGCCAAGAATCCGGTTCTACATGGAAGAAGCAAGCACATACATGTAAGGTACCATTTTCTGCGCAACTTGGTGAATGAGGGTGTGATCAGTCTGGAACATTACTCAACTCAAGAACAGCTCTCGGACATAATGAAAAAGGCCATTAAGTTGGACACATTTGAGTACTTAAGGAACAGGTTGGAAATGAAGGGAAGGAAGCTTAAACTGAAGGGATAGGGGAAGATTTGAAGCCGGTTATCTCTAGTTATCTATATTTCAATTAGAATTTGGTCTGTACATATTGGTTTGTTTGTTCTGTTTTATTATGTTATTTTCATTCCCTTAAATGGTCAAATAGCTGGCCTAGTTTGTAGGAACCAGTAAAGTAGTTGTTGTTATTTAGCTTAGTGGAGTCAAATGTTTAAGTTGTAATCCTTTTCAATGAATCAATGAATCGAAGCTTTTAGTTACAGAAAGTTAAACTGGAATCGATTCAACAGTTACCTCACTTGAATAATGTGTGAGGGAAGTGGATCAGATAGAGAAAATTAATCTTCCATATATGTACCTACAAAATTGTGTACAAAATATAATTAATGGACAAGTTTGATTATGTTGGATTCATGAAACCATTCTTGATTTTATGGAATCATTCCTTAATCAAAGGAACTAATTAAAGATTAAGAAATTCATAGACGCTTAATTAAAGGAACTCATGAAAACTCCAAGTACACAAAATCATAATAAAGCATATATAGCAAACTATAAACGTTCTAAAATGAAGTCATTTGAAACTCCAAAATTCATCTAACTACATAATGAATCGTAATTGATTAAGCAATTAGAAAATATTCAAATGGTAATTGATTAGCAAAATCACTAAAATTTCATGAGAGGAACATCAAGAATATATTATGATTTAGCCTATAAAATCTATAGGTGAAAAATATCAAATTAGAGAATAATTCAAAAACATCGACAAAAAAAAAAAATTAGATACATTTTTCCTCATGATATTTTTTTACGAAAAAAGAAAACGGTTCACTTATTTGAGAGTGTAGTTCTCCTTCGAGATACAAAAAAAGAATTAAACAGATTAGCTATGCTCTTAAACTAAGATAATTGGCAAGTAACCTCTTAACTTTTACAATTTATTTATGAAAATGTTAGATATTAGAGTTTTTTCATGTAAGAATCCAATAGAAAAGGCAACAAAGTATTCTTTTCCTCAATTCACAAAAATTAAACGAAAGAAGACCAAAAAATCATCAAAAGAAAAACAAACAGTAACACATGCCACAAACTTCGATAAAAACAAAGCGCAAAAACATTTGAAATCCACAAGACAATTAAGAAGTTAACACTATAACTTTGAAATTTAAGCAAGATTCTCGATTAGCTAAAGAGTTTCTCATCAGTCATCATCATCACCATCATATAATCCACACTTTATATGAGAAATTAAAAGCGTACACAAGTGAATAAACTCTATATGTAATTAAAATGGTTGTGGAATCAAAAGAAAACATAAAACGTCGTGCAACTTAGTTTAAAGAACATACCTGCAAAATTTTCTGAAAAATGACTGTGAAAACTGATATAGCTTTCCCGGAACATAAAACTTAGCAACAAAATCCAAAAAAAAAACTATGGCTCAAAATTGGCCAATCCAAAGAGAAAATATGGGAAAAAAGGAGGGCACAAAATGGATATAAAAGAGAGGTGGAAAGATTTTTTGGGAATCTTACCTCATAAACAAAGATGAAGCAGGATCGAACAAAAAATATGAGAGCTAAAAAAAAGTATCAATTTTAGAAAAAATGGTATTTAAATTGAGGGTAATTTGGCCTTTAACACAGAAAAATAATGGCATCCATAACACATTTTATAGTGTGTGATATTTTTGTAATCCAAACATATTTTGTGTTATTTTGGAGAATTACCCAATAAAACTTTCATATAATATAACATAATACTATCAAATATATGCTTGAAATCTAGTCATTTTAAAATATATATACACTAAATTATTTACAAATTTACTATTATTCATTTTTTAATAAATAAATAAAAAGAATTTGGCTACATAATGCAAATGATCTAATATATTTATTTTTTCTTTACTTTTTGGATGTCATTTCCACATTGATTTGAATTTGAACACATTTAGGAATTAGGAGCATGATCTTAGTTATAGAAATGTCAGTTTCATTTCAAATATCAAATATTCATATAGGTAATAATATTTTTCTTTGATAAGTTTCATCCCCATATATAATTGTATAGTTAAACGGCTCTTTGTCCGAGTTTTCGAAGTGCGATTTCTCTCTACAATGTCCACTTGCTTTCTCTTCTTTGGCACCGTCGTCGGCGTGAGCCCAGGCACTCGCCTTCTCTTCAATGCCCTCTTTTTCTTATGGGGAACAAAAATCCACCTGCTAAATCCCCACCCAAACCTCAAAAACCTCCGTCCATGCCTTGGAAAGCCATTGTAGTTGCTTCCTCGAACTTTCCGCCTCCTCCCCCTTCAGATTCTGGAAAGGGTGAGCTCGTCAAGACCTCTTCTGTCAAGCCGGCAGTGGTTGGTTCTTCCAAAATTTCAGACCCTCTCGTGTCTGTTATCCCTGCTTCAGGGTCCTCGTCTCCGCCTCTATGGGTCTCTGACCCTTTTTCAGCCGGATCTCCACCATTCTACAAAATCGGACTCTTGGTGCAATCTTGTGGAAGGCTCGGCAAAGAAATTGGAAAAGAAGGGCGGGTCCTTTACTCTATCTTCGGGAAAAGTCTATATCAAAATCCCAAACTCGGTAATTGAAGAAAAAAACTATAAGTCTTGGGAGAGCTTTGTGTTCGGCCCATTTTATTCAGATCCACCTTCCCAAGGTACCATTCACTCTATAGTAAATGGTATTCTGAGCAAGAAGTACATGAATATTATAGTCTCTAACCTTGAGGAAAATGCTTTTCTCTTCAAAATTCTCAATGCGTCTGTGCGAAGTAGCGTGGTAAATCAACGGTTGTGGCAAATTGAGGGTCATACCATCTTTAATGAAGACGGATTAGAAAGAATAGCTAGCATGATAGGGGACCCAAAATTTCTACACCCCACAATGGCAAATAGAACAAATCTCACGATTGCAAAGGTTTTTACAATCATTGACCCTAGGAAGAGTCTCCTAGAAGCCGCTACTGTTAAGTTTAATTCAGATGAAATCAAGAGAATAAAGGTCTCGAGCCCCTGGATTTCGCCGATTTGTGCCCACTACAAAGAGGTTGGTCATACTTTGCGGAGATGCCAGGCTGCTCATGTTCTTTGTCTGCCTGCCGTTCCACAGTTCACACCGAAAAAATCATATGCCCATGCAGCTCTAAGAAGGTTACCCATGACAAGACGAAGGAAAAGCCAAAGACAACTCACACTCGAACCGCTGCTCAAATTAGCATTTCTCGTAAAGGCACTCCTTAAGGGTCCAGAGAAGCAAAGGAAACATCTAAAGATCAAGATGTCACCTCGGGGATGAATTTGCTACAAAGGGCAGAAGCACAAGCAGACCTTCCTACTACAAGAACCATTGGAACCCCTTTATTTAATATTGTTGGGAACTCTTATGCCACTCTATGTGTTGATCTGACACTAACAGGCATTTAACCCCATTTATCTATGGGGGACCATGATTCGCCGTCTCCAAAGTTCTCATCTGCGGAGTCTGACCTTGCAGGCGAGGATGAATCAGCAAGATTTACAAAAATTACCTCCCGAAAGAAAAACGGGGATCTCGGGCCAAGGTCCCATCTTTTAAATATTTTCCATGTTAGTGGACATCTTTGGTTGGAATGTTCGAGGTTTCAACAAATCTAGCCATAGAAGGAGCTTTTTAAAGTGGTTCAAGTTGCATAAGCCAATAATTGGTTGTCTTTTGGAAACTCATGTCCAGCCATCTAATCAGGCTCCTATTTTGTCTCAGGTTTTTTAGGTTGGTTTTGTGAGAGTAACTACTCGCACTCTGACCTTGGAAAAGTTTGGTTGGTTTGGGAACCTTTGGTCTAGGTTTTGATTTTAGCTAAATCTTTACAAATGATTACTTGCTTAGTTTATATTCCAGTAAATCTTCCAGCTTTATTTTGTCTTGTGTGTATGCATCCTCTGAAGACTGCGATCGACAAGGCCTTTTGGAGGAGATATCGTTGTTGGCCTCTTTTGATTGTACTCTCATAAAGGCCTGGATTGTCTTGGGCGAATTCAACGAAATCAAAGAACCATCAGAGGCATCAAATTCACGCATCCCCATTGTTGACAAACCCTTGTGAGATTTCAGGGAGTGCCTACTAGAAGCTTCACTTCAATATCCCTCTTTCCATGGTCACTCATTCACTTGATGGAACAAGAGAGGTGCATTTCTGATTTCCAAGAAGCAAGATCGTATCTTGGTAAATGAGAAGTGGTCTATTGTGTTTCCTGAATATGTTGGTATCTTTGGCAAACAAGACTTCTCTGATCACTCATCCATCTTAGTTTCACTATCCACCCCAAGACCTACTACAAAAAGCCTTTCAAGTTCTATAATCTCCTGCTCAAAGCGCCTGCCTTCTTGAATATGATTATGGGGGAATGGTTCTCAACAAATGTAGAGGGTTCAGCAATGTTTAGGGTCTCTAAAAATCTCCATGCTCTAAAACAGCCGATAAAAGTATTCAGTAGGGACAACTTCTCGGGTATCAAGACTCTCACAAAGGATGCCATGATAAACTCCAAGCAGTTCAACAGGATCTCCTGCGTAATCATACGCCTCACCTAGCTCACTTTGAGCTTCTTGCAATGGATAAGTAGAAGACTTTAGCCCTTGCAGAAGAGTCCTTCTCTCTCCAACGCTTCGTGTTTTCTGGCTAAGGGATAGAGACGCTAATATAGCTTATTTTATACGTGTTATGTCTTCACAAAACTCGGCGAACATGATTCATTTTCTTTTTGATGAGGCAGAAAATAGGCTGGAAGAAAGTGACATTATTCTGAATCATTGCGTTAGCTACTTCATTTCTGCTGTTGCGACAACCGCTACTCTCCCGACCATACAACCACCTCTTTCACGGGTAAGAGCTTATAAGCTTCAGAAGTTCACTGTCCCAATGATCTGCCCTGGCTGCCATGGTCACTCATCACGAGATAAGAGACATGGTCTTCTCCTTACCACAGAACAAAACTAGCAGCCTAGATGGATTCTCATCAGAGTTCTTTACTAGTTGTTGGCACTTCATAGGGCATGAGATATGTGATGCGATTACATAATTCTTCTGATTCGGCATGCTTCTCAAAAAATGAAATGAGGTAACCATTGTTTGATCCCAAAAAAGTCAAATGCTTCACGGGTAACTGATTTTAGGCTAATCTCCATCTTGAATACCTTATACAAAATCTGCCAAGTTGTTTGCAAATAGGCTAAAAGACATTCTGTCTTCAGCAATCTCATGTTCCCAAACGGCTTTTCTCCCGGGTCGACTATTGGCTGAAAATGTCCTCTTAGCTACTGATCTTATCCAAGGCCAGTCAAGTCTATATTGGGAAGAGGCCTTCTCAATGTGGACATTCGCAAGGCTTTTGACTCTGTGAATTGGGAATTTCATAAATTGGATATATGAGTGCATCTCCTCAGCTTTCTTCTCCGTTTTCGTGAATGGTCAAGTGGGGGGATCCTTCAAAAGCAAGAAGGGGCTGAGACAAGGTGACTCGATGTCAGCTTACCTCTTCATCCTTGTCATGGAAGCATTCTCGGCTTGCTATAATCAGGTTTCCGCGAAGGACGAATGGGGTTCCATCCTAATACTTATTTTCAGACGACGCACTCATCTTCTTCGATGGTAAACCATCTTCTCTTGCGGAAATAGTCGACCATCTGGACCTCTTTGCCTCTTGGTCGGGCCTTTGCAACAATAAGGAAAAGTCTCAGATTTTCAGGATAGGCGTCAGTCAGTCCGAATCCGCTGCTTTACTAAGCTACGGATTCTCCCCTGGCTTCCTTCCTATTCGATATATGGGCCTTCCACTAATTTCAAGAAAGCTTTGCATCTTTGAGTACTCACCGCTCCTCGATAAAAATGCAAACGACTTCAGAACATGGTCCTCGAGGATACTCTCCTACTTAGGCCGAGTTCAATTGATTAATTCCGTCATTATTGGAATACTAAACTTTTGTTTTCTGCTTTTATTCTTCTTAAAAGATGTATTAGGCGTATTCAATCACTTATCTCCATGTTACTCTAGACAGGTTCCCTTGAGTCAAGCCACAAAGCTAAAGTCTCATGGGAATCTCTTTTTCGCCCCGGAAGGAGGGTGGCCTCGGGCTTCGGAAGCTGATAACATGGAACCTAATACTTTGCCTTCCCTTCTGTTGGTTGTTCTTTTCTAGCAACAATTCACTTTGGGTTGCTTAGAACTCTTGAAAAATATATATATATATATATATATATATTTATGCATGTACTAGATTTTGGGAAGTGAAGGAGAAGCAAGGAGACTCCTGGATTTGGAAAAGTGTTCTTCACATGAGAAACCTTGCAACTAACTTCATAAATCGTAAGGTGGGCAATGGGGAGAAAGCATCTTTTTGGTTTGATAGGTGGACTCCTTTTAAATCACTTTTGCCTTTTATCAATGATGGAGGGCCAATGATGTTTTCGCTCCCATTATCAGCAAGGGTCTGTGACGCGTGTAACAGCTCAGGTTGGACACTACCTTCGTCCAAATCTGACAACATTGAAGCGCTTCAGACATTTCTCTTTAGCCACCAACTACCATCGATCACAACCACGCCAGACGCATAATTCTAGTGCCCAAATGGAAAAAAAATAAAACTTATCTCAGTTTAACACTAAAAAAACCTAGGAGGCTATCCGGCCGAGAGCTGCGACAACAACTTGGCACAACGAAATCTAGTTTAATGGGGCTACTCCAAAAAATAACTTCATTATGTGGCTAGCCCAACTCAATCGCCTTGCAATGCGTGAAAGACTCTTCTCTTGAGGAGTATCTCAAATTTTAGCATGTTGTATTTGCTCTTTGGATATTGAATCTAGGGATGATTTTTTTTTTTTTTGTGATTTTGCTAGGTCAATATGGTTTTTGGTGCTTCAACTTCTTTGATCTGGTGCTACATTCACAACCTGAGAAGAGATGTTAAGCTGGCTTCGGCAAGGGAATCTTAATGTTCTGTTATTATTCAGAAAACTCCTGTGTCAAACTACGATCTATCACATGTAGCGCGAAAGAAACACACGTCTTCACCAGTAGGTATCTTCACCTCCAGCTATTATATTCCGCTCCATTGATAGAGAGACTAGGAATACGATCTATGCGCGCAGACATAGAAGAAAATTTGGAGCCTTAATGGTTTTTTTGGTTATATTAATGTTGTCATGGAACTCATGATTGTATAAAAGGATTGAACTTTTTTATTCATTTTTGGGTAAAGCTGTTGTAAAAGGGTATTTTCCCAAACTTTCATTTTAAATGATATTATCTTCATAGCAAAAAAAGATAATTGCATAGCTCCGATATACATTTCCTCAAAATGTCGTTATTTGGATATTAAAGTTAACCAGCATTCATAGGCCAGACAAGAGGTCTTGGTCTAACGTTTGGAACAATATTCAAACGTTTTAAACTTTAATCTAATACAAGGCATTTCGAACAAAAAAAGACATGGTAACATTTTTTTTTTTAAGTAAGACAAAAGGCTTAGCTAGTAAATTGGTTTCTTAGATGGGATCATTATTGGTAATGATCCAACTAGAAAAGGAATCAAGAGTATTGACATCTGCCCTATAATGTTTTTGAGTGAACTCAAGGAACATAGACCAAGTAAAGTCAGGGTATCTTCTTGATGTCACCTTCTCCAGAAGCTCACTTGGTGGTTTCACCACTTTGTCTCTCTTAGGACACAAGAAAAACGCCATCGACTTCCTTGCACTCTCTCTGTTCACAACGGCTCTATGCAAACAACTCTTAAATAATCCATTTGATAGAGCCTACAAGACCAAGCTTTGATCAACCATTTTTGCTCTTTGAATAACCAAAACATGTTTACTTTTTAGATGCTATTAATTACCATGAAAGTGTCACCGATATTGACAACGAAAGCCTTGGGATTGGGGAGAATGGATCGCCATTGATTGTCAACAAAGACTTGAAGACCATTGACATGGTCTTGGTGAAGGATGGTTAATGAGCTTGGATCACAATGAGGTCCTGTACCTAATGTCAGATCTGGCTTTTGGCACGGCGGGTAATGATTTAGCCTCATTATGGAATCATTCTCTTGGAAAAATTCTCTGAAATAATTTCGGTTTACTCCTAAACTTAGCCCCAGAAGCTCCATGATCTTGAGTGAAAGAGAACTCATTGCTTCACAGTATTCTTGATAAACCTTCCTGTGAAAATAACCGGATAAATTCATCATTAAAATCGGTCAAAGTATTTCCGGTTTAATGACTTCGAGTATAAGTAACCAACCGGTTATTCAAACAAGACAAGAAACAGAAAAATTGGTGGGATGGACCTTTTAACCGAATCGAATCAAACTTAGTTCAGTTAATTTAGTTCGGTTTATTCTGTTTGATTTGGTAAACTTTTTAATTTGGTTCAATTTTTAGTTCGGTTCGGTTTGCCAACAATTTTATTTTATAATATATTAGTTAAATCAAATTGAATTTAATAAAATTAACCTAATAAACCAAAATTAAACCAAATAAATCGAAAATTAGCTAAAACTTAACGGAAATTAAATTTTCGAACCGAATAAACCGAGTGTCGAACTGAACCGAAACGAAACTATATTCAGTTCAATTTGGAAAAATAACAACAAAAAAAAATCAAAAATCAAAAAAATCGAAAACCGGAAAAACGGAATGCCCACCTTCTACAAAAGTGAGATATTTGGGTTTTGTGTTCTGTTTTAGGAAACGTACCCAAAAGGCTCGAACTCTTGTCCAAATGTATGGGAGATGTAATCTTGAACGTTTTTAGAATCGGTATTGTCGTTGGAAAACTGAAAAGAGAGAGTCTCCTTCCATGGGAGCTTAGTTAAAAATCTGCCGGTGAAGCTACTGGCATAGCCACAGCTCTCGCCAGGTTCTCTCTGAGCTCTCTGTTTTCCGGCGAGAGGCATCTCGAAGAAGCAGTCCATAAAACGGTGAGCTTCAGATATGAGCGACTCGTTAACTCCATGGTTAACGACCAGAAAGAAGCCATGTTTGGTGCATGCTTCTGCGATGACTCTAGAGGCTTCTAAAGTTGAGTCTTGGCTTGAGAGATCGATTAAAGGGACATTGAGCTCAGGAGAGTCAATGGAAGGTTTCTCTTCGTCTGGCCATATGAATTGGTTTGGGATTTGGGATTGGAGGTTAAGAAGAGATGGGTTAAACTCTAATGGAGGACTTAGACCATTTTCAATATCTTGCTTTAGTTCTTGTTCTTTTTCTGCTGGAGACGTTGTTGTTGTTGTGCAAATTATTGCCATCTTTTTTTCTTTGAGAGTTTTTTTTTTTTGTCTAATTGAATAAAAAGGAGAAGTGGGAGTGATTGTAGTTGAGGAGATAGGGGAACAAAGGATCCTTTAATTCTTTATATAAGCAAGCTTCAAGTCATGTTAGTATACATTTGTTTGGTTTATATTTTCTTATAATAATTTATTTTTGTTTTTTTTCATCTGTTTTGTATTGAACGGATTTGCCACATGGGATTCATACTAACCTCTATAGTAGTGTCAAAATTGCGTATATTGAACTCAATTTTTGGTCTCAATCTAAACGACAAAAAAGACTAGACGACAATTAATCCCTAAACTATATGTTAGTTGTTCATATGCTTGGTATTCATGCATGTTGGATTCAATCTTAATCTCATACAAATACATTCTTATCGGATTCATGCAATCCTTTCATATTTTATTGTATTGAAAAATGTGTACATAGACTATACTCCAAAAGTTACAAAGACATTTTGTTTATTAACAAAAAAATCCCTAAAAACTCTCTCTAACTTTCACCATAAACGTCAGCGTTCCTATCTTTTAGTGATTAGCGGTCGTCGCCTCCTTCAGTATTGGTGTTGGTTTTTCTTTGATAATCTTGATGTTGTTGTTTTCCCTCTTTTATTTTTGCCTTTCGGGATAAGTAGCTAAAGAAAAATAGATCTAGTTTGATTAGCAAGCGCGTATTGCAAATTTGGGGTAAGATTGTTGACAATGAAAGTGGGTCATTAGGTTACACAGCCATTGGTGCGTTTTTTCCTCTTCCACGAATAAACTTGTCGTCATTGGTGGTGACATTCCTTTCCATGTTGGTCTGCTTAGCCTGCTTTGGTGTCTCCTTCATCGTCGGCATGGGGTTTTATGGCGGTTTCGCCTTTGTTCGGTTCTCACAAGATCTAGCACTATTGGTCTTTTCTTTTGTTTTGCTATCATCTCGCTGGTTCTCCCATGGAGTCTCGGGTTAGGATTTCAAGTCTGTTGGTCTAGGTTATGCCTTTTTGGTTGGATTTTGGTTTAGCGAAATTGATACTAGTCCAATGATAGGTAGTTTCGATTCAAACTTGTGTGTTTCTTGCTTTTATCTCTGATTTGGTTGGTTAAGCAATTTTTAGTAACATTCTATGGTTTGAGTTTTGTTATACCACCTAGTTGCCGATCTATGTTGTGGCTTTAGTTTCGGCGTTCGCAGGTTCGCGGTTTTCTCTTTGTATCTATGTTTGATCGTCGTATTCTCCCACCGGTTTGACCATCCTTAAATTAGCTTTGGTTTACAATTTCTCAGTTGAGAATGTGTATACCCATGTCCCTTTTTCTTTTTGACTATCCAAATTCGTTTACCTTCATTGGCTTCTCTATAGGCATCTAAATACGAGTTGTTCCATCATCGTCACCATGTAAGGAGTCAGACTTGTGGTCGAGATTTTTTGTTGTTATTGTTGGAGTTGGTTATGGTTTTACTTTGTGAGGTAGTATTTGGATTCACAATAAGAGAATATTTCAGTCGCTAGTAATCAGTAATATGTTGCCTTCACTTTGGTCTTGGTCGTTCGGAGTCTCAAGGGTTCTTTCAGAATATGTTCCCTTTGTTCCATTGCCATTTATATGTTCGTTCGATTAGGTCAGGTTTTTCCTCTCATAATCAATTTTCCATTTTACTAGTCCAACTTATAATTTGTTTTAGTCTTTAGAAATTTGTTTATGTTCAGTCGGTTCAGTATTCCGCAAAATTTTAAGAACGTATGACGTTTAAGAAAGGAAATTATGTTGTAGTTTCATTTTTTCGCCAAATGTAGTGTCTTTGTTTTTTATGACAAGATCATATATTATATGAATTAAGGCCGTAGGATGATATAAAAGGTAATGTAATCAAACAATTATTTGAAATGATTTGAGTTTAAATAAGTTTTTAAATGAAATTAGCTGAATTAGGAAGTTATTATGTATATTTTAAGAATTCTATGCAAATCTCATATGTAACCATATGATTTGAATGTTTGTGTATTTAATCAAAAAACTCCACTAAAACATTTTAATATCAATAGAAATCTACTATCTAAAATAGTTTCAATAATAGTGAATTTGATAATAATTTTTCAAATTACTAATCTACTAACATTTGATTTCATAAGACCTTTTCAAATTCATATCTAAAAAATACTTAACTTTTCATTTAAATGCAAATCACTCTAAATTTCATGTTGAATACAACCGCTAATAATACAAATTATTATACCATTTTTTCTTTCAAATTAATAAACTATATGTCCTAGTCTATTGTTCTTACATATTATTTGTGTCTATTATGAAATAATATTTTTATCTTGAATAATTTGGAATAATTCTACATACATATAAATTTGTGGAGCATTTACATTCCTCTAATGTTTTAAGAGTAAGGTCATATTAAATAATATATGACCCTTATTTAAATTAATACAGAGGTAAAAGTGTTTTTGCACCAACAAAGAAGTAATTACAGGGTTGATTGCGTTGATTGCGAAAATTGGGTGGCGTTTGATTAGTGGGTCCGATGGTTTATGGGCACAAGTGTTAAGATCAAAGTATAAAGTACAGAGTGTACATGAAGATGCTTGGATTCGTTCCAAAGGCTGGTGGTCAAGTACTTGGCGTGGTGTAGTTACAGGGTTGCGATCAGTTGTATTCCCAAATATATCATGGGTAATCGGAGATGGTTGTATGGCTCGCTTTTGGATGGATAAATGGCTTGATTCAACTCCTTTGCATAACTTGGTTACACGTGAGTTACCAGTGGGTTTTGAAGAGGTAAGAGTACGGGATTTATGGAGAGAAGGTAGTGGTTGGAAGCTGAATCATATTGTTCCTTGGATTGATAATAATACATTACAATCGTTATTTGCACATGTTGTTGATTGTGTAACTGGTGCATGTGATAGAGTGTCTTGGAGTGCAACACCGAACGGAGTATTCACTGTCCGTTCTGCATATGGGTTTCTTACAAAGAATATGGAGGCAAGACAGGATATGAGCGGTATGTTTAATCGTATATTGCGAGTGGTGACTATTGAAAGAGCCAAGCTATTTATATGGTTAGTTGCCAATCAAAGTATTATGGTGAATGTTGAGCGGTTTCGACGAAGGCTGAGTACCGCTTCAACTTGTGGTATATGTAATGGAGGAGTAGAGACAATAATGCATGTACTTAGAGATTGTCCATCTATAGAAGGTATATGGCGAAGAGTTGTGCCGAGCGAAAGAAGGCAACAATTCTTTGATGAATCTTTATTCTCGTGGCTGTTCACGAATCTTGGAATAACGGAGACAATTTCTGGCATACCTTGGTCAACGTTTTTCTCTATAGCACTATGGTGGAGTTGGAAATGGCGGTGTGGTCGGGTTTTTGGGGAGTTAGCTCGTTGTAGAGATCGGACACGGTTTGTAGTTGATGTTGCTAAGGAGGTGTGGAAAGCGCATGAGATGAGTAAAACACACGAGGGGCAGCGACATCGAGAACCGAGGTGGATTGGCTTGTTAGTCCCGGTTGTAACTTGGTGTAAGTTGAATACCGATGGGGCTTCCCGTGGTAATCCGGGTCTAGCAGCGGCTGGTGGGGTAGTGGGTAATGAGCTCGGACAGTGGAGGGTAGGCTTTGCTTTGAATATTGGGCGATGTTCGGCTCCTATGGCAGAATTATGGGGAGTGTACTATGGTTTGTATGTAGCTTGGGAGATTGGTGTTCGGAGATTGGAGTTAGAGATTGACTCGGACATGGTGGTGAGATTTCTCAAACAAGGTATTGAAGAATCTCATCCTTTGTCATTCCTAGTACAGTTGTGCTATGACTTTTTGCAGAAGGACTGGAGAGTTCAGATTTCGCATGTGTATAGAGAAGCTAATCGGTTGGCGGACAACTTGGCGAACTATGCTTTTTCTTTACCGTTAGGTTTCATCGGTTAGATGAGTGCCCATCTTTAGTTGAGTCTATTTTTGTTTCAGATTTGAATGGTGATGTTAACCAGAGACATGTTCCCGTTTAGTTTTTAATTTTATTTTTGGTCGGAGAGGCTTTTCTCTCTGTCCACCCACCAAAAAAAAAAAGAAGTAATTTGCTATACAAAGCTACCATAATTATTAATCAATATAAAAACATTATGTATAATTTTTAATTATTGTCATCATATATAATAATTTAATCATATTAAATGTGACTATATAATTATTAATCAATATAGTAATGCATACATAAAAATGGAATGAGTTAAAAATTATGTAAAATATAGGAAAATGTAAAACAATTTGCTATAAAGAATTATAATCATATATTGATTTTGTCAAAAAAAAATAGAAAAATCTAAAAAATGAAGAAAATGGATAATCTAAAAAGAATTTTTTTNCCCCCCCCCCCCCCCCCCAAAAAAAAAAAAATTAATATATCTTTTTCGCATTAATCTTTGAACCACAACAAGCCGATTCAGTAACGCAAGCTCTATAAATAGGAGAAAATGCATTCACTATACGAGTTGTCAGGTTCGATCTCTAATCTAGTAATAAAGGAGCAGAGGCGACACACTGCTAAACCATTTACCCCTTGTTGAGATCTAAAATATATCTTTTTCCTCACCACACACATTGTATTGCATGCATATCATGTTTGAGTTTTAAAAGTTATAATTTTCAATACTATATTAGTAAAAAGTATGGATCATCCAACTGACCCCGAATCAATTAATCAATAAACAGTATTTTAAGTTCTAAATGAAGATCAGATTTGAAACTTTGTAAAATTACATAACGGGATATATATACATAACGGGATCGAACCTGGACATTCGGATAGCGAGTGCATTTTCTCCTATTTATGGAGTTTGGATTATTGGACCGGCCCGTTGTGACCCAAAAATTAATGTGAAAAATATATATATATATATATATATATAATTATTTTTCTATCAAATTACTACAGTTGAACTAGAGTAATATCACGAAATAAAATTTTAATTGACTAACCTTTCGTCCAATAAAAAACGTTAGGTCTGGAAAAAATTTGGTAATCGAATAACCGATTGTAACCAAACCAAAAATTATGTTTTAGTTCGGGTTTAGATACCTTCAATTAACCGATTGAATTTTTTTGTACAATCCACGGGTTTCGGTTACTAACTGATAACCAGTGGATAAACAAATACCTGAAAATATTTAGATACATTATATTCTCTGTTTGCTATGATCACTTGATGTTTTTAGATTTTAATTCACTCTTAGATTTTCACTTGATTCTCAATTTGGTTATTGGATTTTTAATCGGTTAGTTCTGGTTTTTTTTATTGATTTTTATAATAAAAAAAATTCGGTTGTTAATCAGTTAGTAACCGAAACGACCGAAAACAAAATATCTAAATTAACCGATTATATACTATATTATTCTAACCATAATAACCGAAATCGAGCGCAACCGAATCGAAACCGAATGTCCATGTCTAAAAAATGTAAAACAAATTCCGTGGCTACAGGGGCTAATTGGTATTAAAATCACAAAAAAAACAAGTATTCGTTTAAGACAATAATTTTAAAGAGAAAATCAATGGATCCTTTTGGTGGTGTCTGTTTTTATAGTTGGCAGGAGGAAGAGATTCCCGAGGTTATGTTTTGGCTGTATTAGTAGAAGTGTTGGTTGTTTCTATATACTCTTCTTACCCACTTTAAATGTTTTCAATTCATTTTCCTACTTATGTGTCTATTTTCAATTGGATCTCAAAGAAAATGGAAAAAGTAGAGAGCACAAGTAATTTATTGGTTATACTTTATAGAGTTTGGATCCAAACACAAGTATTATCTTTCGACTGCTCCAACAACACTTTAATGGTAACATACGGGGCCATTTATAAACCCCACAACTCGTTCATGGTTGGATCGACCACCTAAGACTGAGAGTTCGCAGATTCGTCAATTTAATTAATTATACTATCACTACTCGCATGTATATTTGTAACTTAATATTTACAAGGTATGTAATATAAACAACTCAAAATATTTACAAGATATGCGAACACATTCAAGAGAGATAAAAAAAATCATCTCGATCATATTCTTATTTGTTGATATTACCAGAGCCACAATGTCTGGCATTGTTGGAACTATGAATCAAGATATGAGTAGAGAGAAGAAAGACCTAGGCATTAATATATCATTTAGTTACTAACGAAAATCCAGGGGCGAATTCAATGGTGATAATGTTGATGAGTGTCAGGCAATACGAATTTGTTGATGATCCATGGTGAACCCCGATGAGGATGATGCATATCTCAATGACTGGTCTCGACTAGTTCTATGGTGGCCATTTGTATCCTCAATACTATTGAGCCGAAAGTGAGAAGAACATTGCTAAGTTGAAGGACAAGGAAAGTTGTTTTGCACATGTTACAAAAAGTCTAATCATATAGTTGAAATCTACTTCCAAATTATAGGTTATCCAACCTGGTGGGGAGAAAGGTCTCATGGCAGATGAGGTGGAAGAAGAGGAAGCATAGTTTGTGCGAATGCAGTGATGACACAAGGAAGTGTTATATGAAGTATAAAGGCAAAAACAAAATGGATTAACAAGGTTACCCAATGAACAATGGAGCAAGTTGATTACAATTTTGGATGATCCAGACCACGTCTAAATGGTAAGATTGAATATGGTGATTGGGTCCTCGATTCAGGAGAAAACAATTATGTTTAACTGGTCCTTGCAACTCCTATTGACTCAGTCA
>OVAV01000059.1:15524-28099 GCA_900406375.1 Iberis amara | reverse complement strand
TTAAAATTATAAGATAATAATCTAAATATATAAATAACTTATGATTTAAAATATATCAAATAATTTAATATATTACTATGTATAATTCTTTAAAATAAATATTATTTATAGTTATATATAATTTTTTATATAATCACATTCTGTTCTACCAATCAATAAATTATGCCTATTAAACAAGAGCANTATGCAGCATACTGCTTATGCTTTACTAAAAGTATTTCCAATCGGGACCTAAGTTGGGTGAAAAATGGATTGAGTTAAATGAATTAGTGGATTATTTATAACCAAAGTAACATAACTTAATTTAAAAATTTGTAAAATTCAATTTATGAAAATTAGTCTGCTCTCACTCAAGATTTTTCTTTTCACACTACTTTTCTTTATTTCAAACTCTTAACGTCTGATAGACAAAATCCCTAACTTTTGATTTCTTCAATCAAATCTCTATGACATTTCACTCTTGTCTTCAATCGATTTCTGGTCAGGTTCTATTTATTTCATCATCTTCTTATTATTATATTAACGTTTCTCATCTCGAATTCTGGGTCTCTGTTTCTTTATGGAACTACCAAATATTTGGGATTTATTCGTTTCTTACCCTTTTTGTCAACTATTTGTTTCTTACCAAATGGTTCGAGTTGCTTTTATAAGTTTCATCAATCTATTATGGCTGTGTTCTTTTAGGAATCGATGGCGACAACTGCAGCAGTAACAAAAATATGAGCAAATAATATTACGTGTTGCTCAAGTTTATAAAGTTTTGCTGCACACTGTGTGATAATGTATAACTTTATCTTTTACTGTTATATTTATTAGCAATTGAAACTATAAATGGCATCTTCAACAACGACAACTTTGAGCAGTAGTTATTGTCGCTGCCGCCGACGATCTGAAAAAGAACACGGCCTATGTCGATTTTTCTCTAATCATTTGAGTTGCTATGTGAATTCATTGTTTTCGTATATTTATAATGATGATCTCTCTGTCTAAAACTCATCATATGTTTGTATGAAAAATGATCTAAACTTTATTGTCAATAATTTCGAAGACATTGTTATACTTTATATCATATGTTCGTATGTCCTAATTCTCAAGATGGACATTCTCTCATCATTCTCTGTTCAGTGTTATGATTGTGTTGTTTTGCGTCTAGTACCTTAAAACTTAGGAAGTCCTCATAATCTATGGAGTTCACTATTCTTCTTTAACTTTTTGGTGATTAGAGAAGTTATCTTATCGAATTTTTGGATAATGATTAATTTAATGATTTTCCTCTACTACGATTATTAAGATTTTTGCTTGTGAAATTTGGCTGGGAAAAGTGACTATTTGTTTCCATGTGTTTATGATCCTTTACAATATAGTTCTAAGGAATTTTGTTTAACTCACAGATCAACAAAACCAAACAAGTATGCATGTGTGTTTGCTTATGAATTCTTACTAGAGTGATGCGTGCATAGTTGAACTTATTAGATCTAGAGTAGATTTGTAACTCCTAATTGGTGAATCAGTCTCATATTGATTTGGTGAAATAGTTGGTTTTGTGTCTAAAGTGATGGAAAATGAAGAAGAACATCCTCTAACTAGTGGTGGTGGTGTTGGACAAACATCAACAAGTGCTTTACAATATGATTTCTAGTAAGTTTTTATTTTCATTCAAAAAGAAGTAAGAGATCAAGTGCCTGAAATTATTTTGCACTAAAAAGAGATGTAAATGGTGAAGAAAGAGTATATTGTGAGAAATGTACATAAAAGTATTTGTGGTTGCAAGTAGTGGAACATCTAATCCGAAACGCTATTATGAGAAATGTTCAAATAGCATGGGTATTGAAAGGAAAGAAATAGAAATCGATTATAAAGTTGTGAGGGAAAAGTTCAGTCTGTTGACATAATCTTGCTTTTCTTGTTGTTGAATATAAGGAGTTTAAGGATTACTCTAGTTATTTGAACCCTGACTACAAGTGTTATACTAGAACACTGCTTGAGCATATGAGATTAAAACTTGGGAAAAGGAAAATTGAAATTAAAGTTTGAGTTAGAAAAGATTCATAGTAGGATTTGTTTGACTTGTGATTGTTGAACCGCAATATCTGGAGATACATATATAGTTTTGACTGCGCATTATGTTGATGAAAATGGATATTACATAGCAAGATTTTATCTTTATGTGATATGCTTCCTTTACACACTCATGATGCTTTAGCTTGTAAAATCCATGAATGCTTGAAGGAGTAGGGAATAGAGAAGAAAGTGTTCACTTTAACTTTGAATAATGCTACATCTAATAACTGTATGCAAGACATATTGAAAGATCGGCTGAATTTAGATGATAATTTATTGTGGAAAGGAGAATTCTTCCATGTCAGATGTTGTGCACACATTTTAAATCTTATTGTGCAAGATGATTAAGCTGTTATAAGTGATGCATTGACAGAAAATAGAGACATTGTGAAGTATATTAAAGGTTCAAAAAATAGAAATATTACACTCCAAGAATGTGTAGAAGGCGATGACGAAGTTGTTATGTCTTTGGGCATTCAAAATAGATGGAATCAACTTACTTGATGCTTGAAAAAAATTTGAAGTGTGAGCGTGCTTTGAATAGGTTTAAAGTGGTTGATAAAAGCTACAAGCATTGTCCATCAAGTCAAGACTGGAAGAGGAAAAAAAGTATCGAGATTTCTGTTCCAGACTCCTCAGATTTCCGAATTTTTGGAGTGGATTCTGGGTCAAATCTCAGATAATAAGTCCATCCCTAACACAAACTAATTTGAATTGTATTGTTTTGGACTGATAAATTATTTTCTTAAAAATTTCATATAACACCAACTACACAACATTAATACTTATTTTAATTTGTTATGGTGTAAACAATTTAAAGCTAGTGACAAAAAATGTCCAAATCAAAATTACACACAAAAATAAATTACATACAAAATAGTTAATGTTGGTTTATTATTTCTATAGACTATGAATCGACTAAGCTTTTGGTCATTAGTAAAGATGTCAAGGTTCTATATGATTTGATTGTTGATTGGATCGTCAATTAGAGATTTTGTCAATTAGAGATTTTGTCAATAAATGTATCATAGAGGTACAATTGTCCAACTAAACTAAAAAGGGAAGATTAAAGATGTTTGGTCTTATTTGATTAAGCTTTTGATTGAAACATCAATAATAATTTTACTTAGGAAATTCACCACGATGCTATTTATGTCCTGGACTTTGAAGATAACGTTGATAACTGGTAATATGGATGGTAAAGATCGAAGATCAATCATTCTAGAGTTTAACTTTAATCAAAAGATGCATTTAACATAAATCCATGAAGCATGTTAGAGATGAAAGATTATGTGTCAAGGGCGTGCTGAGCTAGAGAATATGCGGTTTTTGTGAAGTTGGAATCTTCGATTAGAAGATGCATCAGAAAACCATCCAATTCTAAGTTGTCAGGTTGATTTGCTAAATTGGATTGGACATACCAATCAGGATGGTGCCGCACAAAAAGAAAGAATTGTCTTAGGAATAATTTTAAAATTCAGAGAATTTCATAAATGATCTCTCAAAAAAGAAAAGGATAAAGGATAAACTCGAGAAAAGGAGATCTGTCTTTTTGGAAGATATCTTGAAGATTATATGATTAGGATCTTAAAAAAGCTTATATTCTCTAGGGTGAGCACCTTAGCCGCTTTTTATAGAGAGATTCTCGAAGAGTTTTCGAGGGGTGAATATGCTTGGTCGTTTGATGAAGTTGGTGATTCAGATCGACATAAGGGTTTGGAATACAAAATTTTGTCGGATCAACTCAGGATAAAATTGTGAGAGTCCTAATCGAGTGTATTCTTTAAAAGTAATTTGTAAAAAAAAAAAATTGTATGAATAAAATTTTTAAACTTGGTGATTCCAAGTTGAAAGAATGTATTGTGTTATTGTGTTCTCCACACTTTCAATTAGATTTTTGTGTACTCACCTCATACTTCCTAGATATGAGACAAATTTACAAGTGACTTCCAAATTGGGACAAGATAGTAAAATATTGTTGGTTCCTTTCATAACAACTAGATCATGTCACAATGGTGCATCTTAGTATTGGATCAACAATAAAATAAGTTTCAAAGTTGTGAAAGACTGATTTTTGAGGTATAAGAGCAAGGGTGCCAATGTTGCAAAGTATCTCATTTGTGTGACTCTCTACTATGAGATGTAGTCAATCTTATTGAGGTTTTTCTTCAAAATTTGGTCTCAAACATCGTTCGACTAGGTTTGAATTTCTCCTTGTAATCTCCACAAATTTTTCTTTCGTCGGCCTATGGTTTTCTATATATAACACGGAGAAATGCTAATCATTTGTGAGAGCGGAATTCGTTTTCACATTAAACTTATAACAAACGAAATTGAAAAGTGTTTAGATTAGAATATTTTTAATACAATTCTCTCTAATAAATTGCTCAATTTACATGAGTTTTTAGGTCCCCTTTCTGGACTTACTAAGCAGCTTTTTCTAAGACCTTCTACACCCTCGTCAAAAAGATCATGCATTATGTGCTCCTTCATTTTGTGCTCCTTAATTCTCTAATTCACGATTATTTATGTTAAAACACAAACCATAACGACTCGTTCATCCTAACAACATGTCATGTTCTCCCCAACGGGGAAAGATAGCCCATTCGTCTTTTCACCCTCTCAGCTCGGGGAGGGACGCGTTGGCTCATCTTTCTCATTGTCAACTCATTTGCCATAACCAGGTCCAAGTTCAAGCCCATTTTCAGGGCCGTCAGCAGGACCCAAACAAAACAGTCTTTGAGCCGAATCCAACAGGTTGACCTTGTACAATATGTACTCCCAGGCCCGTGTTGTAGTACAATAGAAAAAAGCATGCGCTTGGAGCATCATGGTGGAACAAAATTTAGTTATGTTAATTCTAAGGAATGAGGCATCCTTATGGAAAAAATAGTTTTATTAAGTTTAAAGTAAATATCAAATAATATATTATGAATATGCAATATACCATATCTAGATATAGTTATGTGATATGAGTTATATTATCACCTGAGGAGATCTTTAGAGTTGACTACTTCATCCAAATCATAGATCAAGCCCTCACCTCACTCAAGACAAGATTTGAGCAATTTCAGAAGTATGAAGAAATATTTGGTTTTTTATTATTTGATTTGAGAAAAATGCAATCAACGAGTGATGATAGTTTGAAGGCTTCTTGTGCCAATCTTGATGATTCTCTGACCTTTCAAAAAAAAATTCAGATGTTGTTGGTAATGATCTTTTTTTTTTAACTTAAAGTTCTACGAGAAGTTTTACCAAAAGAAGTTAAGAAGCCTATTAGAGTGTTGGAATTTTTGAAAGAAATTAAAGACTGTTATCCAAACTCATGGATTGCTTATCGTATATTATTGACTATTCCAGTTTCAGTAGCATATACAAAAAGAAGTTTTTCAAAACTAAAGCTGATAAAGTCGTATCTTCGTTCGACTATGACACATAAGAGATTGAGTGACTTGGCTATCTTATCCATTGAAAGATCATTGTTGAAAAATGTTCATTTTGAAAGTTTGGTGAACGATTTCGTAAAAATGAAAGGAAGAAGAATTATGTTATAGAACTATAATTCAGTTTGCATTTTTTCTATGTAATTGGTTTTATTATTGTCAACATTTTTATGAATTGAGGCATTTTTTTAATTTCTTATGGAATGTTTTTATCTTGTCATGGCCCTGCGTGCTCCCAAAATTTTCCCACATTCCTCCACTAGAAATTTTACTTTGGTGGAATATTTTCTAAGTGAAGGCCGTAATTTAAGGCGGACCAGGTGACGCTTCGTGACTCAGGGCGAATTTGATGGGAGGAAAATGGAGCCAAGAGTCATAAATTTGAAATCAAAATTCCCTTCAACTCGCTTCTCAAAGTTACTATTTAAAGTGATAAGACCATTCACAATCTACCTTTCCTTCATCTTTGTACCACTCATTTAGATTCCCCACCTGAGTTAGTTTACTTAATGAGCTTATCTCTCCTTCCTCTTCATCCAAGCGACTGATAAGGTATTCCTCCTTTCTTTTCTCTTTCTTTGCTTTCTCTCTTTTTAACCATCACACATTTTTTTATCTTGAATTCCTTTTTTATAGAATTTTATGAATGTTTGATTCACTTTATATAATAGAATTATGATTTAAAGTGTTTTTAACCCCAAATCCACTTAACTTTTGAATCTATACAAGCTCAACTCTCCAATTTTTCTTTTGTTCTTCCTCTTTTAAAACTCCAAATCTTTTTCCTCCCTTACGGAACCGTCAAACTCCCCGTCTACGGAGCCCTAACATAAATTTGTCACAGGCCGCACCTCGAACGCGTCGATTAGCTTCCTTCAGCCCGGAAAGCACCCTTTATGGCTTGGTCCAATCTGATGTACGCGTTCTCAAAAGATTTTGGCCGACGCCCCGCGTAGCTTACAGCTCGACTTGGGTAAGGCACAACTTGGCTCTGCACGTCTTGGGGCCTCACTTTCTTGGCTTGTCTTGGCTCGTGATTAGCTCATGATTGAAGTATGTTAAACACCTAGGTAGGTTAAAGAGGATCACTAATCAATTACCCCATCCTTAGGAATTTGTTTCTCTAATTGATTTCAAGTTTCAGTTGTTATATTTACTTATCTGTCTTACTAGTCTTGCTCACAGCTTATCTGGCTAGGTTTGATTAATGCATGCTAGTGTCTATGTTTAGTTTAATTTTCATGATTGTTCTATTTGTTTAGGTTGATAGTTTAAACTTTCAATCACTTAGCTTGAATTAATAGGATCTGATTGCATCTAGAGTGTTTAATGACACACCCATTTAGATTGATAACCTAATATACTACAATGACAATGATAGTGCCTTAAAAAATTGAACTTAAGTAGACTGAAAATTCCTACTATCAATAGCACATATCTCTCGGGGTCTCTCTAGCTCTGCATGCTGCTTAGCTGTACTTCACGAGCCTCTCATGTGGCTCCTCCCATTTGGCTCGTAACTTAGCCCCGCTAGAGGCTTATCCCTCTGGTAATGCTCTGCGGCTCTACATGCGCCGGCTAAAGGTCCTATGGTCTATCCCATTGCTTCGCCTAGCTCACACCCTCACTCAAGGCCTAGCTCTCGGTCCCTCATGCAACTCAGCCCGGAAATTCACATGTTTAACCTTAGAGCTTCAATCTTACAAGTCTAGTGAGCTTGGACCACACCCGCACCAACCTTGTTCATATATGATCTCACTCAACTTGATATGGGACTACAACTAGCTTGCACCACCTATGCGGGACCTTGTATACCTTGATCAGAAACCCTATCTAGCATGATCAGAAACCTTGTCTAGCGTGATCAGGGATGCTCTTTTATCTACTTCTCTTGGAAATGATGTCCAGGATGTTAAGGATGTCATGAAACGCTTCAGAATGCACCCTCGCTCTACTTGCTCTGTAGCACAGCTAAGGGACTTTTAAAAGAGTTGTCATATTTTAGATGACGTCATCGTAGTTTCTCAATTGGAGTCTATGTTTCCAGAGGTAATCAGGGAAGGTTGATGTTGTTCTTACTAAGTCTGTTTTAGGGGTTGCAGTTTTTCTTTTCCCTTTATTAAGCTTTTAGTTCATCATATGCATGCTCTCGGAGCTACATTACTCTAGTTGTGCAAGAATTTCATCTGCATCATTATAGGACATCAAATACTTGTTGAGGAGAGTGGTCTCATGCTAAGTGTTTAGGCCTTCGCTCATTTACACACTATCAAGAAAACTTATAGAAACAACAAAACATTTTATAGTGCCCCAAACCATAACTACGAGATTTGTTTTTACTTCTTGATAAGGATGAAGATTTGAAGCTTTCTATTTTTTTTCTTGTTGGTCAATGATTTTACTTTCGGTGACTTTGCGTATTTAGCTGTTTCCAATAGTCTCCTTGTCCTGCTAATGGTCCGGCTCGAGCTAGTTAGTATTGTCAATATGTTGTTGTTACTAATTTTTGTCCTCTTTTTATTTTGCAACTCTATTGTGAAAAAAACTTTACTCATGACCTTAAGGACTTCTTGATTATCATTTGTCAAGGCAATACTGCGTAGAGTTCATTTTCTCGCTCTTACCTTCTACATTTTTTCCTCTCGTCTCCGAACTTCACCCAATTCAGATCCAAAGTTAGCTTGGCTCTCCCTCTCACACTTATCAACATCTTTTTGTGATGTGCTTAATTATTGGAGGTAACAATATCTATTTTATCTCTTGACTTGATTTTACGTACAAACATATCGAGCTACCGCCAAGAGAGGAAGGCGAAGAGAATAGTAGGAAAATTTGTTGATGACACCCTAGAGAAGGCCGTTGCGCTCCTTCCGCGCCCCGTCCATCCTGTACTGAGAAGGCCCATGTTATAGCCTCGAAACATCCCATTGTGATAGATCCCTCAGCACTCCCTCAAGTCGCGTCTAGTGATGGGACTATTTTCTCCCGTTCACGGCTCACAGAGAGTGACCCGAACCCTGCCACTGGGGGCAAGCTGACACGAGGCTTAAAGAAGAAGTTTTTTGAAAAGAAAAAAACAAAGAGTGGTGCAAAGAAAATTAATCACTATTGGGATTTAAACTTTAACTCGGATTAACTTATCACCAATGATCCCGCCTCTACAGCTCATCTTGCACGTTACTTCAGCTTCCCAGGTTGTTAAGTCCTTCCCTAACATGAGCTCTCCGGAGAGAGCAAGGAGAATTATTTAAAATTTTACAAGAATTTGGTGAGGGTACCATCTTCACCTTCACCCTTAATTTCTATTAAGGTTGATTGATTGTTATTTTACTGTTTGAACATTCTTTACTTCTTTTCGCAGCTCATTACGGGGTACAACATGATGGTGGAGTCTTACGAGCTTGAGCTCAAGGACTCAACGAATACTTTTGTACTAAAAGTTTCAATAAAAGGATTGAGAGCATCAGCTTGAGGTATTCTTTGTGGAGCGTGTCAACGCAAGGAGGCCGTGAAAAAGGCAAATGAGCGTTTTGTATATGTTAGCTACAATGAAATTGAGTTGTTGAACACCGTGATCAACCAAGATAACTTCAAGGAAAAGCTGAGAGTGACGAAGGTAAGTGTCATTAAACTTATCAATGAGAAGTTCTCCCTCACTATGCAACTTGAGGAGGTCGAGGCGCGCACTAGCGAGGCCAAGGCGCATGCTAGTACCTTAGTCTAGTTTCGTGTGTAGGAAACTTAGAGAGTTGTGGGAGAAGCCGAAAAGATGATGGTTGAGAGGGTTTGTACTAGCATCGAGTATATGAAGTTTCAAATTTGCTCTCGGCATGCCACCTTATATCCCTTTGCTCGGCGAGATCATCACAAACTTCAAGCTTTTTGAGGAGACTGTCAAGGTTGACATTACATACTCCAGTTCTGAGCAAGACTGTGGTCTTTGTCGGCAAAGACTCTGCTTAGCTTAACTTAGAAAATTGTGCACATATCATCTTGAATTCTCCGTCACCACTCCAAGTCTTCATACACTCCCGATTGCTGAGGTTTTTTTCAATGAATTTGGGTTGAACATAGGATTACCTCTTGAGGAGCTATACGTTGATATCCAAGCAACCACATGTAGCAACCATGCGTCGACTTAGAAGTATTTTATCATTTGTAGATATTATTACACTATTTGCGATGTGTTCGTTTCTGTTTTATGTTTCTTTATGTTGCTCGGAATGGCTCGTTGCTATTTTGATGTTTCTACCTTTTTGTTGGATCCTTAATTTGTTCAAGACTCACTAATGCTAAATTTGTTTTGCCAAGACTTCATCATTTTCCTTAGCATTATTTTTTTTTAGTTTTTAGATTACATTATGTCTAGCAAAATGCATAAAGTGAATTTTTTTAATTGTCTTGCGTGGAGCAAGCGCATCGCTAAATTCCTTTACCGTTTGACAGAGGTCACCAAGGTTATGAGTAAAGCCTTCGCCTGTGCGAAAGAGTTCATGGCCTAATTATCTATTGGTAATGCCACTTCTTCAACTAGTAGGAATGACTTCCTTAGAATGTTGTCACTTCCCTAAAGACGACGCCAAAATGTGATAGTTGAATTCGTCCTCAAACAAAATTTAATTAGAAAAAAGAAACGGAATGTGTTAAGCTTAACTAGAATGTTTTGATTACAATTCTCTCTAATACAATGCTCAGAGTTTTATGGTCCTCTTTTCGAACCCCCTTAACAGCCTTTTATAGGACTTTTTACATGTTTCTCAAGAAGATCTTGGATTTAGTGTTTCATAATTCTTTGATCTGTCATTACTTGTGTTTAAAACAAATTGTAACAACTCGTTCATTGAGAACATGTTATGTTCTCCAAAACGACTCGGGATAACCCATTTGTTCTCTCACCTTCTCAGATGGTGGGCTGTGTTGGCTCATCTTTCTTATTCTTAGCTCATAGACTCTAACCAGATCGAGGTTCAATATAATCATCAAGAGCTAAATCCGACCATCTTTGACCTAAGTCCAACACGTTGATTCAGTATAATATGTGCTTCACATTACTATTTCTCAGTGATTTTATGAGACTTGTTTGGATCCCTTTTGTGAAATTTCCAAGTTTATGTTATGAGATTTGTTTGTCGTTGTGAAAGATTTAAGCAAGTTTTATCTTTGTCTTTCGTTTAGGAGAGTCTTTTTTACAATTCAAGCCTTCTAAATTTCACATATAATGGTGTGTGTCGTCATGGTTATTCTTCTTGTGTTCCAAATTTTCTTGTATTGAGGTTTCTACTAGAATGATGATAACATTAAAGGTTGTTCTTTAGTTTTTGTTTTGGGTTCTATTTTATGTAGATGCGATATGGGAAGCACAACCAAACTATAGAGTGATGGGGTGGAGGAAGATGACTCACATCCTAACGTGTTTTTTCCTGATATCAATGGCCTGGCACTGTTCAGCCGCGATGCTCCCCCTATTTTCAACGACCTATGGATCGAAGGTACGTGTATGTTTTAGAGGTTTGATGCATAAGTGGTCTAATTATATCGATAGTCCGACTAAGTAGAATTTGTTGTTGAACGTCAACAATTGATATTTCTGTTTCTTCAATGTTGCCAGGAGTTAATGGAGCGTTTTTTGACATAGATTACGAGGGTGACAAACTTTTTGTTGGTAGGGCAAGAACAAAGTCGATTGCAAGATTAAAATTGTAATCAATATTATAAACAGAAAGTTTAACTTCAAAACAACAAGGTTCGCACCTCATTTCATGGTCCTCAAGTGCACTTCATATGTTTGCCCATGGCACATCTATGCTGCGAAAGTCGATAGCTCAGAGAATTTCCAGATAAGACAAGCCATATGGAGCATTGTTGTCCAGTTGATGAGCGCTGACACTACCATAAATTATCAACAATACAAGTCATTGCAGAGCTCGTCGCAAGAATTACCTAGGGATAAAGCAAGGTCCAATCCGTCTGGATTTAGGAAAATAGCGCGGATTTAGGAAAATAACGCTAGATGAATTTCATGTTAATGTTTCTTATTGGAAAGCTTGGAGTGCAGGAGAGCTAGCCATGGACAGGTGGTCATTAGGCTTGGTGGCTAAAAATTACGCAATTTTTCCTAATTACATGGCATTGTTGGAGCATACAAACGAAGGGAGTAGATGTTATATGGAATTTATATTGGAAGCTGATGAGTCAAGATGGTTCAAGTACAATTTATTGCAATTGGAGCATGTGCTAAGGGATTCACGTATATGAGAAAGGTGGTTGTTGTTGATGGAATGTCGCTGAAGGCTAGGTATGGGGGTACTCTACTAATTGCGGTGTGTCATGATGCAAATTTTCAGGTTTTCTCGCTAGCTTATGGCATTGTCGACAACGAGAATGACCATTCGTGGGAGTGGTTTTTCCAAAGATTGAAAACGTTCGTCTATGACTCAACGAATTTGGTCATAATATTTGACCGGCACACAAGTATATACACTGGATTTACGAAGGTGTTGATAACATGTTCTTAGTAAAGCATTGTAGTTTTTATACTAACATCGATGGATTGTATACTCGGTTTTTATGGACCGTTTTTCCTATGTACTTATACACGAGAGCCAAACACACATGTTGCATGGTACATCTGTACCTTAAGGTTCGCACCCATTTTGATCCTAAAAACCTAGGTTACCTAATGATGACAGCTGCAAGATTATATACTATCGATGAATTCAACAGGAGATATTTGGAAATACAGAATACAAACCCTGCTTATGCAGCCTACAGAGTCGGGCTTTAACACAAGCTGGTGAAGCAAGTACTTCCGGCCGCCAGTTAGTATGTTAAATTTCGGCCGCCAAATATACAAATAGTTCGTTAGCTCTAGTGGTAGACTGTTGGAAATAGATGAGAAATGGCAGAGGTTCGATTCCAATCTTGGTCATTTAAAACAATTTTCCAGTTTTTTTTTTTGTTTTTTCTCAAGTAATTTGTAGGCCCATTTTTAGTTTTGCTTCCAGTCTATTAATACTCAGGACCGGCCCTGGCAGCCTACCTACTTGATATAGGTATACCGTTTACTAAAGA
>OVAV01000059.1:0-15392 GCA_900406375.1 Iberis amara | reverse complement strand
AAAAAAAACTTTTTTATTTTGTAAATACAGTTTTGATTCTGGATTTATGGTTTTTGTAAGATGGGTTGTTCATATCTATGAATCGAAATTGTTGTTCCTCTCCGGAGATAATTTCTCTATTTCTAAGGTTCGTTTTACCTTTTCATTCTGATTTTGCCATAAATTTACAGACTTCCTTTCGTTTTGCATAAAATCAATAAATGGGGTTTCTTTTATTTTTGTTTTTTCTCCCCAAAAGACCTTCACTTTTCCTTTGAGCATACTTGGATTTTTTTAATTCATGAGATTTGATTTAATCAATGGTGTACCACACCAAATTCCGACATCTGAAATTGTAGATTTCGAAAATTTCTACAGTTTTGCGTTAACCTACGTTTTGTTATTATCTCTGTTTGGCTATATACAGTTTGGTTGTTCAAACCCTAGTTACATAAGATTATGGTTCTTCTTTAAATCACAATGTACTTAATTTTAATGTTATAATTTTATAGATTAATAAAAACACATCAAAAATTATTTTTATTTGTAATATCCAAACAAAATACAAATTCATAAGTACAACAATATTATAAATTTATAATGTACAGTATAAAAATAAAAAAGATTATATTAAGCTAAATCTTTACAATTTAATATAAGTTTATAACAAAAACTAGTTTTTAATTATGGTATCCATGGGTTACCCTATAATCAATAGGGTAGGTTTAGGGTTTACCCTATTAGGTTATACCCATTCGGACATTTTAGAAACTGGGTATTTTCTGGGCGACCTTAAAACGGGCTAGGGTAGGAGCCCGTTTTTACCTCCCTAGATTTTGCACACTGGAGCCGCTGTCATTTCGAGGGAAAACACTATAATATTATGTATTCGAACATTGCTGAGTCGTGGAATAATGTTTAAAGGAAGCTCGAGAGTATCCTTTGGTTACCATGTTGGAATACATTATGACTCATATCATGTCTTGGTTTGCTATTAGAAGGGATAAACCTAAAGCTAACAATATTAATGGTTGACTAACACCATAGATTCGAGAGAATGTTGAAAGAAATTTTGAAGCATGAATAGAGATGCTTATGAAACCGATATGCCCAACACAGTACCAAGATTTAACGAAAAAGGTGGTTACGTTTTGGTTAACTTTGATGTCGGAACTTGTAGTTGCAAGGAGGTTTATAGGTGAAGTTGTATTTAGAGGAATGGATGCAAGTTAAATTTTGAGGAAGCCTTATAGGTGAAGTTGGTCGTGGAACAAGGGAGTTAAACGCTTCCATCCTGTGGTTCATTGCTGCTACCTTCAGGCTTCATATATTGTTTTTCTAGGACTGAAAATTCGTCATTGTGGTCAAGAACATGTTGTTCCATTAGCACAATAGCTGCTACACCAGTGTGAACTAAACAAGAAAAAAGTAAAAAATTAGCATGAGTTATAGTTACAAAATAAAAGACGTTACACAAACATAATGATATGAAATAAATAATTTACATGGCAAAAATAGTTACTTCTAATAATTGTAATATACTTATTACGGGGAAGATTATTAAACGACTTACACTGGATTGCCAAATTTCTATTCGTTTAGATAAACTCCATAAGACAGTGTTTTCCAAGGCCATGTTCTCACCAAGGTCGTAAACCCTGCACCAATTAGTTAGGTGGTTCATTTTTCCTACGTAGAACATAAATGTTGAACAAACGCAAGAGTTTTAACTTGGAATTCTCTATCACTCTTCGAAAGAGGTCACCTTTTATTTTTGGTGGCTCGTCAAAGGTTTTGAAGTCTAGTATGAGAGGAGAGAGACTAATATCCCATACATCATCCTCCTCCACAGTTGGTAAAAGGATTGTTTTCCTTTTTCGTGTCACTTGTTTAGTCTGTGTTCTTTTTTATAGTGGGTTAGCAGGAGGCGTGAATCTATTAGGGTTCCCCTTTACCCTGCGACTTCTTCTAACGACCTCATTTTCTGAACTCCTTTTTGGTTGCTTGCGCTTAGGCCTCTTNTTACCTTTACCTTTTTTTTTTCATTCTTTCGAGGTCTTTTTTCTCGCATGCTCGCGTATGTTTGTTAATGTTTGAGATTCATCTTCTTCGAGTTCAATGTTAGATTGTCCAACTGTATCTACTTGGTAAAAGTGGAAGATCGAGTAGTCAGTATCCTTCAAAAATTGGCAAAGTTTGCTCTTGAACCATTGACGTGATCCTACAGACGAGTATATCGTCATTGAATGTTGGCTGTGGTGTCGATGTAGTACGTCGAGGTTCAGAATTGTTAGGCTCCTCATTTCCCATACTCTCGTCCTCTATGTCCTCTCTCGTTGTCCCCTTTTTATTACGTTTTTGAGCATTCTGAACTTTTTTGGGCCTTGATAACATCTATAGCACGAAGACCACCGCCCCATGAATTTATTTCAAAAGGGTGTTCCTTGTTTATCAACAAAAGAAGATAATTTACAGGAACATCATCTTTGTCAACATTTAATTCAATGTCACCCACTAACTCGGGGGGCCGCTTCGCTGAGCAATGAGATCATTGGAACCTGTATGTTAATAAAAAAAGGAGCATCAGACCATAGAAGGTAAGTTAAGTAGTCAGACTACTAAGGTATGTTAAGTGGGTAGATAATTTAATTAGTTGGAGTTCTTACTTTTTCAAGAACGTTCAGCGACCTGAATGTTTTGTTTCGAAGGTGGAGATTCATCGGAATTATGAAAGCAACGATCTCTTGAATTGTTGAATTTTTTTCCATCATTGATTCGAGGACTGCATTTTGTAGAATATGAGGACAACACGCGACTGACACAAGAATTATTACATGGGAGAACCCTTGGAATTCTGTTGTAGGTTAGGTGTAACTGAAAGGTTCCTTTGACTTTGTGCTTTCCAAAGTCAAGGAGAATGATTCTCTTCCCCAAAGGTACTTCAGAAACTCATCAATGTCTAGTAGTTGTTCGACCCTTTCTTTTGTGATTAGGGTGTTGTTTGAAATTGGACATAGTATGCCATCAACTAGAAAAAGAAGTGTCAGCTTCATCCTTGTCTTTGAGTCTTTGTACTTCTTACCTTCTACAAGTCCTTTATGTATCCATGAAGTTGTTGGTTTTTTTCTCCATCAAATAGTTTCTTCCAAATGCTCTCAAGACTATTGTTTGCTTTACCCTTTCTTTTTTTTTTCTTCTGGAGACGTCTTTTCCTATCTGCCTCGTTCTCTTGTTTACAATTTAACCTAGTTACAATAGCAAATTCCTTAAATCCATACCTGATTGGCTTCCCCGAAAAAAGCCACCATAGTTCGTTCTCTTTATTTGTGACCAACTGTCTTTAAAGTAGATAGTGGAAAAACACGAGCGAGAATTCGTGATTTTCCATCTGCATCACGAGATTGAATTGGGAGTTCATGTCCAAGTCCAAATGATATTGATCTATTACTTGTTTGATTTGTTCAATCGCTCGTAGGTTGACGTATTTATTTACTCTAGTTCTTCCTTCAGGCTCGCAATTTAATTTGAATAAACGGCGGGGCAGTTCCTGGGATATGTTTTCACTCATTATGTAACTGTGAAGTAGAGATAGATCTTAGTAAATAGTCAGACTACAACGTGTACATAGTCAATTTTGTAAAATTGAAGATAAAGGTACTGTTCATATGAGTTCTTTAACTAAGGAGAAATATGAATAGTGCAGATATATTTCCTTAACAGAGTATTCCATAGATATGCAATAAACAAATAATTTGTTGATAAACCAATCGAGAGACATGCAATAGACGGAAGACAATTTCTAATTGATTTTCTTTTGTTTGCAATAGACGGAAGACATCCATTAAACTAAGATGAATGAAAATTATGAAATTTTGTAAATGTGACCTAAATCAGTATGACAAAAATAAAATTTAGGGTGGATAAGTAATTCGCCTGTTGTTAGTGGGTGTAGAACAAATTTGCAAGAAATATAATAGATTAAACCAGAATTTACCTTTTGAAAACCCTAAATTAGTGTTTCTTGTTCTTCGTGAGTCGACTTTGACAACCCTTATGAAAATGTAAAACATTATGTTGCTTATTTTATAGTATTTTATTCATAATATGGGGAGAGATTTGTGTTGGGGAGACTAGTAAAAGAGTGGATTAATAGGTTGCAGTTGGGAAAAAACTGTAGGAAGTTAATGAACGGTTTAAGATTCTGTCCGCCATTATCGCAAGAAAGAGAAGACGAAGGCGGTGAGAGAAAAATTAATTTTTAAAAAAATATATTCCCTCAAAAAAGCATACTTATTTGTACATAGGTGTNTTTTATAGTATTTTATTCATAATATGGGGAGAGATTTGTGTTGGGGAGACTAGTAAAAGAGTGGATTAATAGGTTGCAGTTGGGAAAAAACTGTAGGAAGTTAATGAACGGTTTAAGTTTCTGTCCGCCATTATCGCAAGAAAGAGAAGACGAAGGCGGTGAGAGAAAATTTAATTTTTAAAAAAATATATTCCCTCAAAAAAGCATACTTATTTGTACATAGGTGTTATATATGGTATATTTTCCGATGAGAGAGAAGTGTTTCGTAAGTGTAGGTGTTACTTTTTTTAATATCAGCACGTAATCTCAATATTCAGTGCAATTTCCCTTCTTTTTTATGGAGTGTAAACTGAAGTATGTGGTGTGATAACATAAAATAGTATTGAGGTTGTAATATCGGTCATATATGAATGAAATGGCTAGAAGATGAAAATGAAATAAGGTAGGAGTGGGCACAAAATAAATACTATGTATATTTGAGGTATTCGTGATCCAATCTACTCTCTTGATTTTTGGATATCTCAAAAACCGAATATCTGCTAAAAATTCGAATATTCGTCGGATATCCATATTGCTCCGTAGTAAAAGACAAGATAGTCAAAATTTGAAATATTTTTAAAAATTTATAGTTTACCTAAAAATGATAAATATTTCGTGTAAACAATATATTATTTTAAATTTTCTTTACTTAGTTTTATTTTATTTAAGATATTCATTAATATTATATGAATAGAAAATATACTATATATAATTATATATAATTATATATATATATATATTTATGTATAAGATAGAGCATATCATATATCCGTTTATAAAATTTTAGTATTTACGATTTATTTTGTTTTTAAATAATATTTAATTTTTGATATTTTTTTTTTGTTTTACAAATTTACGAATATCCAAATTTTTCGAATCGAATCACAACAGATGATAATATAACGGATATTTTGCCCCGCCTATGAACTATATTTGTCAATTGTATTGGGCTAAGTACAGATGGGCCCAACTAAGAAACATCAAACTTAAAGCAAAATGTTGAATCGAGATCGTAGACTCGCGTCTTCTTCGTCATTCACTCACCGGCTTAATCGACCAGAGGAAAAGATGTCGTTCATGAGAGGAGAGGCATTAGTCTCGAAACTTGCTGCTCTCGCCAAATACGCGATCCTGCCGGGAACCATGGTCGCCTCTCTCATTTACTCGCCGCCAGATTTCTCTTCTTCTTCTTCGAAACAATCTAAATCTTCCAATTAGGTCAGATTCCCCTCTCTGGCCTTGTTAGATTGTTTTATGTCACCTTCCTGTTTTCTCTGAATCTTTGTAGTTAGATTTCGTATTCAGTGACTTCTTCGCGATCTCTTTCCCTTGAGATATCGAATTCATGTGAAAATTGAAATGTTGAGTCACTTGTTTAGTAGATTATTGTTGATATATATATCATTGATTATTTCGCTGGATTCAAGTTGGAAATACTATTCAGTTTCAATACATCACCATCGTTGGCAAACTTGCAAATAAAATAGAAATTCAAACTACCATGGCTCTCTGATTTTGAGATTGAGAAATGAGAGATCTCTTACAACATAGCATCTTCATTTAGAACTGAATTTGCTTATTCAGAAGTTTATTAATGATGGATCCTTACTTGTGTTGTTGGATCCAGTTTCGTACTAATCATCCTCTTTGGAAGGGATAGTTTTGTATTGGTAGTGACATTTTAAGTTGTTGTTGCAGGTTACAAATCTCACAACTATGTGGCCTTAACGATTTTCTTATCTTTCAAGAATGTTATATCGTGATTGACTCTTTTATTCGAATAATGTTTCATGGAAACCATCTCCTTTGACTAAAAAAACTCATTGGAAAAACTTTTTCACTTCTTGTTCAAGTCCATTTTGTTGTTTGGTCTTATTTTAGTTCATCTCTCAAATTCTTCTTTCTGGATAGTTTTCTTTTTATGTATCTTGTGTGTGGGATTCAATAAGAGTACTAAGGCAATCATATTTTGCACTTAGTAAGATCGAGCAAATACAGCTTTGTTTATTTTTTGGAACATGATATCCGAGTTTCTTTTAGAAAGAACGAAATTATCAACTTGCCCACAAAAGCAGAAGATTTACTATCACCGAGTTTGGGGTTTCTTTAACGATTTTTTGTGTAATTCAGAGTATTCAATTTGCACACTGAAATTTTTTAAACAAATCGTTGGAAATCCGAAACTAGGCGATTAGAACGAGTAACTCAACTAGGGGTGGACTAAAAACCCGGAACTTGAAATCCGAACCCGAACCGAAAGTATAAAATGCCTGAATGAGTATTGTTTTCTAGAAACTTAAATACCCGAATTCGAATGAGTATTGTTTTCTAGAAATTTAAACTTGAAATTCTAACACCGTCAAACTTTTTATTCCATGTGATGATGTCTCTGATCTAGTTTCCTAAACAGAAGACTGTTGTTTTACCCCTCAGAATGCTATTTAGCTCTTGATTATCGCCCTCAAATTCGACATACTTGTATCCCAAAGCCCAGGCATTTTGCATAGCCATCAATAGAGCTTGCATTTCTCCACCTAATGATGAAGATGATTGATAAACTGTACCTTGACCTGCTCCAATAAATCTACCATCATCTCTTCTGAAAATCCAACCAGATTGAATTCTGGTCTCACTATTGGTAAACGATGCATCAAAATTGCATTTTATCCAATTCGGTAATGGTTTCTTCCAGCATCTGATATTATGTTGATTGCTTCTTTGTTTTGGAATTTCGTTGAAACGAACCCAACTTTCTGCTTCATTTACAGCTTGTTGTGTGATATTTAGCAGTGGTGTAGTTTTGTGCTGAAAGGTAAGTAAATTCCTTGATTTCCAGATGTGCCATAATAAGAACCATGGCATTATTTTGTTCTCTTCAACGCTAGTACTCTGTTGGGAGTAATCAAGTAGCTGATTGATCTTCTGTACAACATTTAAATTTGGATCCAAGAGAGTGTTATTAGGCAGGCTTGGGATGCTCCATAGATTGGCAATGTATGGACAAGTAAAAAATAGATGATCTAAAGATTCTTTGTCACCTCATCTGATATAATTGTCATCATGAATAATATGCCTTCTTCTTAGCTCAGCCTTTGATGGGAGTGTGTTATTGAGAATTTTCCATAAAAAAATGCTTTATTCTTGGCATACTATGCAGTTTCCATATCCTTTGTTGAATCTGGTTAACCAAGATGTTTTCAGGTTGAAGCTCTTCATTATCCGAGTTCAACAATGCATAATAGCCTGTTTTAACAGAATATTCACCCTCTTTTGTATATTTCCAACCAATACAATCAGGATCTTTTATGAGAGGTAACTTCATCGAGTTGATGACTTCAGTATCTTCTTCTTGAATTAGTTCTGACATTTTGTTCTGATTCCAGCTATTTATCGGATTGTTTAACAGGTTACTCACTTTTAAACTTGTATCCAGAATAGAGTCTCGTGGTCTAGGAGGCCTAGCTGGATTTGTGTTGAGCCATGGATCGTTCCAGAGAGAAATGGATTTACCATCACCTACAAGATAGGTCAAGCCCTTCATTATTACTTGTCTACCTGCTAGTAGGGAAGTCCAACCGTAGGAGGCCTGTGTGCCCGGTGTTGCTTGAAGTATTGAGCTTTTATTAAAATATTTTCCTTTAAGTTTGAGGATACTTTAAGACTCGCCAAACTTGCTTTGCTAAAAGTGCATCATTGAACTTCTCAATATCCCGAAAACCTAATCCTCCATCTCGCTTTGATCTACATAGTTTGGGCCAAGACAGCCAATGCATTGAATTCCCTGTATTTCCTTGATTCTTAGACCACCAGAATTTGGTCACCACTCTGCTTATATCATCACAAACTCCTTTTGTTAATTTAAAACATGTCATCGCATAGAGTGGCATTGCAAGCCCTATAGATTTTAATAGAATCTCTTTTCCTGCATTTGATAGGAACTTTTGAGACCAATTTGTTGTCCTTTGTTTTATCTTTTCAACAATGTAGTGAAAGATTTCTGATTTACTGCGACCTATTGTATCAGGCAATCCAAGATATTTAGAACAACCTCCAACTTGATTGATGTGAAGAAGACTTTGCACTCGTCTTCTCTGTCCTTCTGTGATTCTCTAACCAAAATGAATGCTTGATTTGTCTTTGTTGATAAGCTGACCTGAGATCAACTCATATTGCTGGAAAATGTCGTACATATGTTTAGCATAAGCATTCGTTGCTCGACAAAAAAATAGCGCATCATCAGCAAATAGCAAATGACTAAGAAGTGGTCTTGTTCTACTGATCTTGATTGGCTGTAATTTCTTGGTAGCAATGGCTGTGTGTATCATATGACTTAGCACTTCTGAGCACATAATATATGGATAAGGTGATAAAGGATCACCTTGCCGTAATCCACGACTTGGCTTGAAGAAACCATGTGGTGTACCATTTATCAAAGTTGAAAAAGAAACAGAACGGACACAAGTCATTACCCAATTGATCCATTGTTGACAAAATCCCATCCTCACCATACATTCTTGTAAAAAGTCTCATTCAACTTGATCATAGGCTTTAGAAATATCTGTTTTGATGGCCATGAAAGCCTTTGAACATCCCTTCTTCACTCTTAATGCATGTAATACCTCATGGGCCACTAAAACGTTGTCTGTAATTTGTCTTGTCGGGATAAAAGCGCTATGTTCTTCTGATATCAAATGTGGCAAGTGATTCTTCAGTCTGTTAACCAGGATTTTGGCAAAAATCTTATAGCTAACATTGCAGAGTGCTATTGGACGAAATTCAGTCATATTCTTTGGATTTTGAGTCTTTGGAATCAAGCATATGTTTGTATGATTTAGTGCTGGATCTAAGATACCATTGACAAAGAATTGTTGTATCTCAGCAGCTAATTTGTCTTTGATATCTTCCCAAAATAATTGATAGAAAGCAGCACTATATCCATCAGGCCCAGAGGCCTTTAGTTGACCAATTGAGAATACTGCTTCTTTTATTTCGTGTAATGAGACATGCTATGTAAGTTGATCATTGACTGATGCAGATACTCGTCTTTGGAATCCATTGAATACTTGATGATAGTTGTTGTGAGAAGGTGATGAAGATGTGAACAGCTTCTGAAAATACGATGTGGCCAGTTCTGCAATTTCTGTATCTCCTTGAAATAACATTCCTTGGTCATCATTAAGAACATGAATTCTGTTTCTTGTCTCTCTTTGTTTGGCTTTGTGAAAGAAATATTTTGTGTTTCGATCACCACAGGATAGCCATTTGTTTCTACTTTCTGTTTTCCAGAAAATTTCTTCTTGAATATATGCAGTATTAAGAGATCTCATGTATCGTTGTATAGTATCACTGTTTAGTCCCTGCATAATTGAATCTTGAAGCTTATGTTTGTAATAAGCTATGTCCTCCCTAGCATTTAGTCGATGAGATTTTTTCCATCTCTATATTGATGTTATGCAGAATGCTAACCGTGAGTGAAGGCTGGTATCTACAGATCTAGTTTTCCAAGAATCAATAACCTTGTCGTTGAAGTTCTCATGGTTGAAGTATCTTTGATCAAGCTTAAATTTACGCCGACTTGTTGCAGGAGACATTAGAAAGTGTACAATAACAAGTCTATGGTCGGAAACACCAAGATCAAGGAACTCAGAATAAGAATCTGGAAAAAGTTGAAGCCAATCTAGATTAACTAAGGTTCTGTCAAGGCAACATTGTATGTCATGCCGATATCTTTTGCCTGCCCAAGAAAAAGGGTCACCTTTTGCTTGAAGATCTTGAAAATTGCACGTTTGATATAAATTTCTAAAGTCTGAAAATGATTGTTCAGATCTTATTCTTCCCCCTTTTTTCTCTGAATTTTGTAATATTTCATTGAAGTCACCTACACTAATCCAAGGGTCATGTCGTGTGGCTGCAATCTGCATTAGTTGATTCCATGTTCTGTTTCTTAATTGTCTATTTGGGTTGCCATAAACACCAGTCAAGTAGAAACTTAATCCATTAACAACAACTTGACAGTCTACAACATTTAAAGAAGAGCTTAAGATAGACATAGAAACAGATTGTTTCCACATGATAACAAGACCACCACCTAGACCTATTGGATTAACAATTTCAGAACCATAAAATCCTAATTCAAAAACTAGATTTGAAACATAAGTAGATTGCTGTTTGGTTTCCATAAAGAAAATGATATCCGGGAGAAACTTGTGAGTTGACTCCTTTAGATGTCGAACTACCAGGTCATTTCCCAGTCCACGGCAGTTCCAACTGAGTGTCCTCATGGTTCATGTGGTGGTACCGGGCCCACCGCGCCTCCGAATTGTGAATGAGAATCAGTTTCTGGTTTGTTTTCAGAGCGCCAGAGAGGACACAAACACAACACCTACCAGAGCGCCAAAGAGGACACACAGCCACCCTGACTTCAGACCTTCAACAAATAGGATCATGCGCCACAAACAAAACCCCTCTAAATGGGTCGACAACCTGAAACGCCAAGGACTCCGGCAAAATCCTTTGAGGGGAGACATGCATATGGTAACTCGACATATATGCCCTTTGAAAACTGATCACCACCGTTGCCAAGGCTGAATACCATATCGGAGCTCCCACAGGGGTCAAACTAGAACCATGAGCCAAACTAATCGGCGAAGCATGGATCAAGCTTCCCAAAACTAGAGACCGGTACCATACCCTAGAAACGAGAGATGAAAGTTGGAATAACCGGTTACCCTCACTACTTGTCGGTTGAATTGACACGGTAGAAAGGGATCCGCCGGATGCAGACCAACAAGAAAAAGAGAAAGGGAACATGGCAAAAAGAGAGAGCAGAGGTGGAAGGAAGACTAGGACACATGATTTACAAGATACAAAAAAACAAACGCCGTATGTACATAGTGCCGGTGGCGGCACAAGATCGATCGTCGGCTTCAAAAAAAGCGGTGAAGAGGAAGAGTCGTGCATGGAGGAGGAGAGAAAGGGGAGAATTTTTTAAAGAGAGAAGAGCCAAATAGTTCAATATAGTTTTTGAATATCTTTCAACATTTGTTACAAGCTACAAATTTGATGTGGTTTTCAAAGGCGGTTTGCATCTTTTTCATTTTTCTAACGTGTGATTTACATATTAACACAAAATAAAATAATACTCAATGAAAATATCTTGTAAGCATCATTACACTAATCAGAAAACACAATAATACAAAATTATTTGGGATTATGATTTTTTTATTTTCATTTTAGTTCTAAATATACCACATATTCTCAATTACTCAAAAATACACTAAATTATAAATATTATAAAAATTTTAATTTAAACTTTTAGTCTCAAAAACTAAACTCTATTTCTTTCAAGCTAACGATATTGATGACTATTGCACCCTCATAGATCTGATCAATCCCACCTAATAACAATAGATTGACGACTAATGTAACAAAGAAACCTTAAATTACATCTGATATAAAAAAGTTTAAACATTATTATTTAATATGTGACTAAAAAGTTGGTGACATGGCCAATCCCTCATCACATATTGCCATCCCTGCCAATGCACGACGATGCTGCATTCTGACCATAGACCGGTAACATCCGGACTGGTGGAGAAGGTGGGTACAACCGACATCAACATCCTTCGACCGAGAAGGCCTGAATACATTGGTATCCTATTGCGGCGCCAGAAAAAGGAGAAGGCATAGCCGCTCAAAATATGCATGAAAACCGAGTCGACTCCACTCTCCACAGCAAACCGCCAACAACATCCGATACATATCAAAGACGGAAGACCGAGAAAAGCGATAACAACACCATGCATAAGCGAGGAGGCGCCAAAGTCTGTCAACCGGGAACCAAGCTGCCGGAAATCCTGATACTGCTCCTCCTACGTTCTTCTACCATCAGGGAACTACCATGGAGCGCTGTTGATGAAGGAAGATGCAAAGACAAGTGAAACATCGAGAAAGTCTGAGATAAGGCACAATAAAAGAAAATTCAGGTGACTATATATTCGGAGAAGCAAAGAAAAAAGAGAGTATTTACAGAACCAGCTGGCGTCGGCGAAGAGCTAGACATTGGCGGTAACGAGGCACACTGGCGATAGACTTTCAAAAAAAGAGAGAGGTATTGAGGAGAGAGATAAAAGCTCGTATCCTTTAATTTTTATTTGAAAATAAATAAAGAAAATATTCATACTAAAAATTATCGTGAGTGACATAATTAGTGCGGTTGAATTGCGGATACATATGACCACAAATTTTTAATAATTTAAAATATTAAAAATTTAAAATAATTATGAAAGTAAAAAATAATATATGTAAATATATAAGTGTCGAATTGTTACACAAAAATATTTTTTTCCAAAAATACTACAAAATTTAAAATAGATTTAGAGGTTGGATTTTAAATTCTAAACCCCTAAGACTAAAGTCTAACCCCATTAAACTACATTATAAACCCAATATTTACTATTTAAAAAAAATTCTGCAATGCACCTAATTTTTGTTACCATTCAAAAATAATTTTGTACCGCTTATTTTGTACGAACCGCATTTGTTCCACTTACGGCAAAAACCACACTTATACCGCACCGCACCGCTCCGCTAATATTTTTTACTCACACCGTTTGATCCATTATTACTATTCGGAGCATAGATTAAAAATCTTCAAAAAATAATATAGTAAGAAAGCATGCAGATACGAGCATATCCACCTTATGCAGAATATTATAAAATCAAGTAAAAAACTATAATATGCTATTAAGGGTTAAATTTTACAGCACATTGTTACACTTATTAAATTTCTAAATTTTGACACAATATTATATATGTTTCTTTTTAAAATTTTTTTTAACAGTTCTTTAATTGTAAACTATTATTTTCAAAAGTATTAGTTTAAGACTGATAAAACCATTCATAAAATTCTTTGTTTTTAACACATTTTCTAAAATAAATCTATAATAAGATGATACATCATTTAATTTATTTCTCTGTAGGGAAATCTTAATATGTTAGTTTTAATGCATTATAAAACACTTTTAATGTGTATGGATGAATGAAATTATTTTGTAAATACTATCATACAAATTTATAAATTAGTAAAATCATGAGTGAGGATATGATTTAATCTATTATGCAATACAAGATATTACACACACTAATAAATTAAAATGGATTACTATTATATTTGTAAATATGTTGTGAATTAAAAAGTTATATGATCTCTAATAATTTTTTTGTTCAATATGATATCTAATATTATTTTATGATATACATCTCTTAATATATATATAAGGATTATTTTTTTTTGTGAAAAACATTTATGGGTCCCAAGTGACGTAATAAAACTAGAAAGTATTTCTCACATCTTTTGGTTTACATATTCTTAAAATTAAATTTTCTATACATGATCTATTGCAACTATTAAGATATGTTTTTCAACGATAAATATCATTTCTTGAATGATAATCCAATTTATTTTCTCAAAAAAATCTAATTAAGAACATTATAAATGAAAAAATTGTGAATATATTTTAAAAGGTTACAAAATAATTTTGTAAAATATTATATATTCATTTTAGTGACTATTATTATTATATATATGTGTGTTTTGTTACATTTTGAACCAAGTATAACTAATTTTTGGGTCAGCCACTATATAAAGATGATTGTTAAACTTACATCAGCCACACTCAAGGCTGTGTTGGTGCTTCAAAACGATTACAAACTCACGTTCACATTACACTCAAGGATTTTATTTAAATAAATCTACCTTTTAATATTCTACCCTGTTTAAAATGATTTTGGATCTATTTTTTGTTAACAAACATTTAGCCAAAATAAAAGAAAATGCATATCACGAGACGATATAACCATTTTAGACGTTTGTTTCTAACTTGAAGTGAATGGATGCATGTTAAAAACTGCGTTATTCAAGTGCGTTATCTAAAAATCGAAACTCTGGGTCCGAATGGTAACAAGAAATTAGCGGTGCGGGACAGAAAAAATAAGCGGGACGGTACGTTTAAGTGCGGTGCGGAAAAAAAAATTACCGGTGCGGGACAACTGCGGTTTTAATAAAATTAGCGGTGCGGGATAATTTTTATAATGATTTAAAAAATATAAAAATAATTAGTGTTTCAATGTATGAAATAATTGGTTTTATTATTGAAAATTTAAAATTATCTTTTTGCAATAAATTTATTATACATTAATATAAAAAATGATTTCCTACAAATGTTCAAAATTAATAATTTATAAATAATTTTTTCAGTTTTTATAATTTTATGTACTGCATAGACCTAAGCGTTAGAGTATTCAAGTCGGTTAGGTTTGGTTTTTCGAATTTTGGGTAATTTGAATATAAAAATAAAAAATGTTTTAAACTATTTTTTGTAATTTATATATATGTAATTGTATTATTTATATATTTAATAAAAATATTATTTATTTTTGCTAAAGTTCGTCGGTTAGTTTGGTTCAACTTCTAAAATGTTGGTTCAATTCGGACTCAATTCTGGTTATTTAGATAAAAAATTTTGATATTAATTCAAGTAATTTTGTAATTTTGTTCGAGTGCAGAATCAAATATTTTGTTTCGGTTTGATTAGGAATCACGGGTCCAAGTCGATAACTATTGATTTCTTATTAAAAAATATAATCTACTAGATAGTTAGTTAGTCTTATCTTAAAGTAAATAAAATTGATAAAAAGTAAGAACTAAATATAAATGAAAAAAATAACACTGTTGCGTTTTTCTTTGTCAAACGCACCCAATAACATGCGTTATTACTGTAGTAACAAAAATGAAGTCTTCAAAAAATTTGCGGGACATATCAAGCACTTTGTGCTTGAATGGGAAGCTAAAAATGTGCGTTATTGGAAAAAAGCGGGGCGTATAATCTAACATGTCACTATTCACATTTTAAATAAAAAAAACTTGGCACATATTTCTAAAAAGGCAATGCATGAGAAACTTGAGAAAGAAAGAAAAAAAATTTTGATTACAAAAAAAATTTGCGGGACATATCAATACGGCATGAATGGGAAGCATATATGGAGTGCGGGACGGGACAAAAAC
>OVAV01000058.1:0-28246 GCA_900406375.1 Iberis amara | reverse complement strand
CAACAATATTGTCTCTTGCATCTAAAGACTCAAAGCCCGAGGATTTTAACCGTCCAGGGCATATCTTTCCATTAAAGTATCGAGAAGGCGGGGTATTGAAACGAGCTGGACATACCGAAGCATCTCTTGATCTTACTGTTTTAGCTGGACTAGATCCTGTTGGAGTACTATGTGAAATTGTTGATGATGATGGTTCCATGGCTAGATTACCGAAACTGCGTGAATTCGCAGCTGAGAATAATCTGAAAATTGTTTCAATTGCAGATTTGATCAGGTTAGGCACTTTAGAGTCTCTTTCATATATCTAATTAGGGGTGTAGATTCGGTTTTTTCAGTTCGGAATTCTTAAATATATTTCAGGTTCGGTTAAATTTTGGTTAATTTTTCGGTTTATTCAGTTAGTTTTAGCAAATTTGGTTTGGTTTGGTTCGGTTAGTGTAGTTTAAAATAAAAAATTTCGGTTTGTTAACACCAAACCGAACGAAGATTTCAATTCTATCGATCAGTTTGCTTTTAATTGAATAAACCGAACCGAATAAACCGGTTAATTCGGTTCGCTTAAAATGCCGACACCTAGATCTAATTATATTGAAGCAATAAAATTGAAATCTTCTTGTTAATGGTTTCTGAGTAGATACCGAAGGAAGCGAGATAAGCTAGTGGAACGTTCTTCTGCGGCTCGGATCCCGACAATGTGGGGACCTTTCACAGCTTACTGTTATAAGTCGATATTAGACGGAATCGAGCACATTGCAATGGTTAAGGTTAGGCTGATTGATAAATTTCGATCTCTTGTTGATTTGACTTTAACCGAAAACATTTTCGGTTTGGTCCTTTGGCAGGGTGAGATTGGTGACGGTCAAGACATTCTAGTGAGAGTTCATTCAGAATGTCTCACTGGAGACATATTTGGATCAGCAAGATGCGATTGCGGGAACCAGCTAGCTCTTGCGATGCAACAAATCGAATCTAATGGTCGTGGTGTATTGGTTTACCTTCGTGGACATGAAGGAAGAGGAATCGGTTTAGGTCATAAGCTTCGTGCTTATAATTTACAAGATGCTGGTCGCGATACGGTTGAAGCTAATGAAGAATTAGGTCTTCCTATTGATTCAAGAGAGTATGGAATTGGTGCACAGGTAAGAGATCTAATCATTAAACAATTCGGTTCGGTTTTCGGTTTCATCGGCTAGTAAATTTTTTTGCCGAATTAAACCGAAGATAATTTCATTTCGGTTCGGAAATCGTTTTTTCGGTTTCATCGGTCAGTAAAAATTTTCGCCGAATTAAACCGAAGATAATTTCATTTTGGTTCGGCATCGTTTTTCGGTTTCATCGGTTAGTAAATTTTTTTGCCGAATTAAACCGAAGATAATTTCATTTCGGTTTGTCAATCGTTTTATTTTTTCGGTTCGGTTTTCGTTATTGTTATTTTTTTCAAACTAAACTAAATCTTAAATATATTTTGGTTGGTTGTTTTCGGTTTATTCGGTTAAGTCTAGCAAATTCGGTTTAGTTCAGTATAAAATAACATTGTTTGGTTCGTTCAGTTTGTTATCGCCGAACCGAACCGAAAACCGAATTAAAATTTATATTCCACTGATCGGTTTGCTCTCGTGTCGAATGTGTAGATGTTAAGAGATTTAGGCGTGAGGACGATGAAGCTAATGACGAATAATCCGGCTAAGTACATTGGCTTGAAAGGATATGGTTTAGCTATTGTAGGAAGAGTCCCTCTTTTGAGTCTTATTACAAAGGAGAATAAGAGATATTTGGAGACTAAACGAACAAAGATGGGTCATATGTATGGTTTGAAATTTAAAGGTAATGTTGTGGAGAAGACTGATGATTCTGCAACCATTGAGACTGAGTCAGAAGCTTGAGAATTGAGGCAAACCAAACTAAACCACACAAAAAAAAGTTAAGACACAGAAGAGAGAAGACTTTTGATCTATATGACGTTTTTGATTTATATTGGTTTATGTTTTACTAATTTAATATTTTTAAATTGGATTTGTTACACTTCTTGTGTTACTAAATTTTTTGATAAATTGTTACTTGTTAAAAGTCTGGATTTAGTACTTGGCTTATTCCTTATAAAACCATTTTTTTAAACGAATATTTAGATAGTGAACAAAAAAAAAACGAATATTTAGACTATTTTTAGTAACAAGGATGAAGTGGCATAATGGCTGTGTCACCCTTGTTGCTTTGTTATCGGACCATAGTTCGAGCCTGGCAATTTTTTTATATTTATGGAGTTTGGGTTATTGGATCGGTCCGTTGTGGTCCATAAATTAATACGGAAAATAAACTATTTTTAGTAGCAAGAATCAAAATATTTAGTGGTTGTATTATTTCATTTCTATTGATTTATTATCAAATTCGGGTTTAAATTTTACTATTCGTTATTGGAGTGTATTTTATCATATTTATAGAGTTTATTTTATTTGATCGGTTATTGTGATTTAGAAATAAATGTGGCAAAAAAGATTATTTTGAGTGTTTGTATAATTATTTGATACAAAGTAGATTCAAGTTGTCTATATATCTTACAATTCCACCTCAAACCTCTCTGGATATTCACTGGGAACTGAAAAAAGTAAAGCAATTAGTTTTGTTTTTCTCTTTTTGGTCATGCAATATAATTTTGAAGAATTTCCTTCCTTTTTCTCTTCCATTTATTATGCATATTAGGATAGATACTTAAAATTTAAGTAACAAATAGACAAATATATTAATGTAGTGTTTGTTGATTTTTAAGAATTGAGAATTTTGCTAAATATGTAAAAAGTTTTGTGTATTATTACCAATAACAAAATTATACTATAGGGATTTTAATAATCTGAGGGAATTTCACAATATCGAAAGTTGTGTTTAATGAGTGAAATTGCTATATATATATATATATATATCCTAATAACAAAATATATAAAAAACAATATATTTTGAGTGTAATTTTAAAAAGTCACTAAACAAATAACAACCATTTTTTAAAAATCCAAAAACTGAAAAATGAATTTCACTAAAAATGAAAAAGTTCATAACCCAAAAACTATAAAATGTTGAAATTCTAATAAAACTACCCTATCTCGAGATTAGTATATGTTTTTATTAGATGCAACACACGCAAAACTACAATAGGACAAAGATTAAATGTACATCCAAAACGTATCCAATTATTTAAAAAATTTAAATAGAAATCTAAGTGTGGGATTTTTTTTTATATATAAATCTAAATTTAATTATAGAAGAAAAGAATAATTAGTGATCAATTTTTGTTTTTGGCAACAAATTAGTGATCAATTAACCTCACAACGGCCATATGTTTCCTTTTTAATCACGCGTCTATATAATTAACACGTGTACGGTGAAGATTCAATAATCGTACCTGTCAAAGAGCCGTTAACGCCGTAGTCAAAGGGGTTTAGTAAACCGCGTTCTCTTTTTCTTAATGAAATCACAACCGTTAGATTATAGTTGATTCTAATTTATACAAATCGACGGTTAAGATTCATACACCCCAAAAACAGTGGACCCCACTTCTTCTCTATATAAACGACTCGTCTCTTTAGTTCGTAATCAACAAAGCGANAAAGAAAAAAAAAAGAAAAAAAAAAAAAAAAAAAAAAACATACCAAAAACAGCAAATGGCTTTTTCAAAATCTCTAGGGTTTCTTCTTCTTGCATCTCTTTTAATCTCCTTTACGGTGGCTCAATCTCCTTCTCCATCTCCAGCTCCATCAAACGGTGGTGGAAGACGGATCTCTCCTGCTCCTTCGCCTAAGAAGACGACTCCTGCACCTTCGATTTCTCCTTCTCCGGCGACTGCATTGACTCCAGAATCTTCCTCTTCTCCTCCATCTCCTCCTTTAGCTGATTCTCCTTCAGATTCACCAGCTGTTACTCCGTCTTCTTCGATCTCTGACTCGCCGACTGAAGCACCTGGTCCTTCGGTCGGTGGCGCCGTTTCGAACAGCTACACCGTCTTTGGATCTGTGGCGGTTTTGTTATCCGTCGTCGTTTTGGCTATGTAGGATGGAGAAATTGAAGCGTTTTTAGATGAACTTAGTTGCTTTTTTTTTAAAGATCTATAGAGATTTATATGTGTTTTTCAGAGAGATTATTCTTTATTTATTTATTTTTCTTATTATTATAGAGATTTATATGTGTTTTATTTATCTATATTACTAATAGACATGATTTTATTAGATTCAAATATTCAATTAATTAAAAATTCATGTGTTTGATTTCATGTAATTTGCTTGATTAATGGATTCTAAAATATTGAAAATTAAAACAAATTAAAAATTACAAAAACAGAAGAAATGTAATATGCTAAACTAATTGTCGTAATAATTTTGTGTATATTTTACACAGTTATTTTCTAATTTAGTTAACGTCTAACAAGGTAAAGTGAAATATGATCATTCATAAGTATTAAGGGGACAAACAAAATCATTATCTATGTAAAATGAAACAATTAAGAAAATATTGTAAAGTGAAACAAAATAATTTTCTATTAATACAAAGTCAACACATAAGGAACAATGCTTTGAAATCAAACAAATTATGATGATCATTAATACAAGATACAAGTGAAAAAGTAACAAGTTATGTGTAATGCAATTCACACACAAACAAATTGTTAATAGCGTGGCTAAATCAGTTGTCATAATGTGCTAGAGATTTCCAAGATAATATTTTGTCTTTTTAGATTCTAGTATACTCATTTCGTATATTTGTTTTTGTTATAATAAGTTTTATAATGCAAAAAAAACATATTGTATGATTTCAAGTATTTTAAATGAAGATGCTTGTTAAAAAAAAATTAGTGTCATAATTCACATATACTTTATTTATATGTTTTAACAGTAAACAAAGTTGCCCAATAAAAAAAATTTTATTATATAAACCGGAACGCGTTTAACGTGAGTGCGACACATAAGCAAAATTATAATTAATAAGATCGTGACACGTGTCATTGTTAATTAAGATTATGACATGTGTCAACGTAGTATTTAAACTAATGGAAACTTTCTTATTGTTAGTTTTTTATTTTTCTGAAATAATAGAATAACAAAAAGGAAATGAGTATTATTTCTGAAATATTTTTTATTATTTTCATCTTATAATTTATGTTTATATTATAAAAGTAAAAATATATATTGATAATTATTCTCATAAATTGATAACNTAATGATAGCTAAACTTTGATTTTAACGTCAATTTGAATGTATAATCACATGGGTTATCATTTTAAATTGAAATAATTTACATTTACCCGCGTATCACGCAGGACCTAATCTAGTTGTAGATAAAATTGTAGTTGGGGTTGTAATGGTAGAAAATAAATATAATAATAATAATAGTAAACAAATTGGCCCAATAAGAAAATGAGGAATGACAACAATATCCAACATCAAATCCATCATGGGCATTAAAGCCTTATTAGTACCTCAATGGATTCTTTTGTAAAAAAAAAAGCACATTACTCCCTCCTTCAGATATTTTAGAGAACTTTTATTTTTCCAACAAAACTTTAATTAAAATATATAAACTCCATCATTGGTTATCCAATTTGGAGGACAGTGACCTACAAAAGAACGATATTGGTTTAAAATTTGGGCTGACTTAACTAGACAATCTTTCCTTTTATTACAAGACCTTGGAATAAAAAACAAGTTTAAAAGACGGTAGAGATGAACGGAGTATGTTGAAAACATCAAGCCAATTTGAGAAAGCCGGTCACTGCTATGAAAATTGAATCATGAAGACGAGTTATGTGCTGTCTGATTCAAACTCGGTACATCCCAATATGTGCGTGACACTACTCTTCACGGCCCACATATATGCTTCTAATTATGAATGTAGAGGTGAGATACTCCGGCGCATACACTTTGCCCCTAACATTATTGTAGTCATCTTTCTGGAGAAACAAATCCGGCCTATACCAAATTTCAAGTTTGTTGACTTCCAAAACTCATCTAATTGGCACCTCAGTCCCGAAGAAGCTCTAAGTTGGCGTAAGAACTTAGAGCTTTTTGAACTTTTCCCCTAGCATTATTGTTTAGAAAACTTTTTGTTTCAATTTAAATGACGTTTTCACTTTTCAATGTAAAATTTATTTTGTTTTATGTTTTGTAACTGTTTCTATTCTGCTGATTTATAGTTGATTAATTTATTATGGAATATGGTTTTTACCTTAAAATATTAAAAATTAAATGATTTTCTTAATTTGAGTATAAAAACTTTAAACATCAAATATATTAAACAGAGGAAGTAATAATTTTGGTGACAAAAGTACATATTAACAGTTACATTAACTAAACTACAACAAAACTTATCTTATCATTTAGGGTTCAAAGAACAACCTCACAAAAATCTCTGTATTTCAACTGTTTCTTGAGTAACAAGACTCCTCAATAAAATAGACCAAGTTCTAACATTAGGAACAAACCCTTCATCAATACCTTGATCAAGAAGAAAACAAGCATCATCAACAAAACCTCTTTTACATAACCAACTCATCAAAGTATTATACGTCACCGTATCAGGCCATATTCCTTCATCTTGAAGCTTCTTAAACATCACTAAACCATCTTCAATCCTACCTTCTCTACACAAACCATTAATCAAACTGTTGAAAGTCACAATATCAGGTGTTAAACCTCTATGAACCATCTCTCTCTGAAACTCAATTGCTTCTTCTACCATTCCATTTCTACATAATCCATTTATAAGTATGTTACAAGAGATGTTACTTCTTGGTACAAATCCATCTCTTAACATCTTTTCAAACAAGCTTCTTGCTTTATCTACTTCACCTGCTCTACACAGACCTTTGATTAGACCATTGTAAGTTATTTCGTCAAGCGAAGATCCTTGAAAAACCATCTCATTAACTAACTTACTAGCTTCTTTGATTTCGCCTCTTTTGAGAAATCCATTGATCAAAGTATTGTAAGTAACTGTATTAGCAACAACACTTTCTGATATCATCTCTCTGTGTAACCATAAAGCATCTTCAATGTTGTCAACTTCACAGAGTCCTGAGATCATTGAATTGAATGTATAAACATCGGGTTTACAACTCTTTCTCGGCATCTCTTTGAACATATCGATCGCTTCGGTGATTCGATGTTCTTTACATAAAGCTGATATCAAACAGTTATAACCAACAGTGTTGAGTTTCAATCCATCTATAGACATACCATTAAGAACACTATAAGCTTCATCGATTCGTCCTAATTTGCAGAAACCATCGATTAAGATCGTGTAAGAGAAGACATTAGGCTTACATCCTTTACTCCTCATATCGAAAAGAACCTCTAAAGCTAAGCCTATAAGACCTTTGTTCCAGTAACCATAGATCAGTGAATTGAATGTGCAGACATCAGGAACAATACCATGAGACATTACCATATCTGATAAAACCGATTTCGCATCATCGAATCTTCCATGAGTTACAAATCCGTGAATAAGCGTGTTGAAGATCACAACATTCGGTTTTGGAATTCGACAAAATAGATCCTTTGCGGCATCAATACGTCCTAGCTTACAAAGTCCATTCATCAAATAACCATAAGTAATACCATTAGGAGCAAAACCTTTAATCAACATTCGATTCACCATTTTCGCAGCTTCATTAATCCGATCAAACTTACAAAGACAAAGTATAACATCGTTGAATGTCTCAGTATCAGGAACACAACCCATAAGAAACATCTCTTCAAGAAGTTGAAGTGATTCATTTACTCTATTACATTTCGATAACGAATGTATAAGAGTTTGATAAATCACCGAATTCGCCACGCATCCGTGCTTAGTCATGTCTCTAAGCAACGAAATCGCCGAATCGATTTCGTTAATTGCGCAAAAAGCTTTCATCACAATACCAAATGTGAAAAGCGTTGGTGGAACTTTTCGGCTAAGCATATCGTCGAACACATTGAGTGCAACTTTATAACAATCATTAGAAACCAAAATCTCTAAAACAACATTGTAAGATTTAAAAGTAGGTTCAATGTAAAACACATTCCTCATCTCTAACATCAATCTTGTGGTTTGTCCAGGTAATTTAGCTTTTCCATAATCTCTCATAATCGAAATGAAAAGCGATTCTTTAAAACAGATTCTTTCTTCTTTCATTTGAATTAACAATTTATCAATTGTTTTGAACTCACTATTGGCACCAAGCTTAGCTATAAGAGCTTTGTATACATCGAAGGTATGAATGTAACCTTTTTGAGAACCTGTCCATGAGAATAACTCCATTGATGTAGATACATCGAGTGGTAACTCAAGTAGCTTACAAAGCTGAAAAGGAGTGATTTTAGGGAATGAATTTCTGAGTGAATCGAGATCGAATGGTTTAAGAAGCTTCTCCCATTCGTTAGCTGAATCAGAATCTCTGTTTTCCGGTAAACCGTCATCATCGTCGCCGTGATGGAAACCGCCGCCAGAAAACCTAGATGAGAGAATTAACAAAGACTTTGATTTTCTGCTCAAAACTAGAGCAAGTTTGTATCTTGCTAGCATCAAAGCCACATTAGTCTCTAAAGTGAGGATTTTTCTGATGAGGAAATAAGATCTTTAGAACATTCGTAGTGACGTTAGTTTACACTTCTGGATCTTATGGGAGTCGAGTCGGTTCGGGTCGGAAGGGGTCGGAAATTTTCGAATTTCGGTTTATTTGGTTAATTTTCGGTTAAGTTTTGGATATTTTTCGGTTTTTTTGTTATTTTCGGTTAATTCGATTCGGTTTTTTTGGTTATTTTTGGTTTTTTCGGTTATTTTCGTTTTTTTTCAAGAAAAAATAAAATAAAAAAAATAAATCGATCGGTAATCGGTTCGATTTAGTTCCCGAAATTGAAATTTTTTTGTGCTGATTGGTTATCGAAACATAATTCGATTCGGTTCGGTTCGGAAAATCTCGGTTCGGTTCAGTTTATATTGCCATCCCTATAAACCTTCTAAGTCGTTTAGAGGTTTTGAATATTCTTCTTTTTCTTATTTGATCTCTTATTGGGCTTCGTGGGCCCATTTAATAAATTTCTAATCTCACGAGAAATGAGTTGAGATTGATCCTGACCGTCAGATGCTGTTCTAGAAAAGATTCTGGTCACATTAATATATCAATCGGACGGTCAGGATCTCATCTACTTAGCTTATTAAGTCAATTATTAACCTGTTGAGATTCTGATTAACAGCAAGTGATTAATAAATTAATCACCACTAAAACCAATCATTATTGTGATCATCATCAACTTCATAATCAAATAACTAATCATCTTCTGGTTTCGTGATCGAAACTTGATAAGGTGTTCATCAGCGACAAAAAAACTCCGTCGAGAAATGGAGAAGACGATAGCGGAAAACGGGGAAACAGTTGCCGATGGATCGATTTGTGGATATGATTCATTGCATCAACTCTTATCTGTGAATCTTAAGCCTGAGATTTATCAGGTGAAGAATCCTTGGAACTGATTTTTACGTTTCTGTGATCTTAGAGAGTTTAGTGTGGATTTTCTCTGTTAGATTTCGTGTAATTTGCTATGTATGTGGAGTTATTGAAGATAAGGTTCTTGATTACCTTCCAATCAGAATATTTTGTTTAGATCTATTCGATTTATGTTTTGTTGATTTCTCACTGAATATTGAAAGTGTTCACTGATGTTGCTTTGTGGCTATGATTCATTGCATACAACTCTTATCTGTGAATCTTAAGCCTGAGATTTATCAGGTGAAGAATCCTTGGAAACTAATTACAGGTTTTTACGTTTCTGTGATTTTTAGAGAGTTTAGTGTGGATTTTCTCTGTTTGATCTCATGAAATTTGCTGCGCCTATTGAGTTGTTGAAGATGAGTTTCTTGATTAGCTTCCAATCAGAATATTTTGTTTAGATCTATTGGATTTGTGTTTTGTTGATTTCTCACTGAATGTTGAAAGTGTTCATTGATGGAACTGAGACTTTGAGGCTACGATTCGTTGCATCAAGTCTTATCTGTTTGATCTCATGAAATTTGCTGTGCCTATTTAGTTATTGAAGATAGGGTTCTTGATTAGCTTCCAATCAGAATATTTTTTGTTTAGATCTATTCGATTTGTAGTTTTGTTGATTTCTCACTGAATATTGAAAGTGTTCATTGATGTTGCTCGAAACTGAGACTTATAGAAGAAAATGGATTGTTGATTGTTGAGTTGCAGGAGGTAAGCCGATTGCTCCTTGGGCGTAACTGTGGTAGCTCACTTGAACAGATTGTTTTGCCCAATTCTGCAAAATCACTCTCTTCAAAATATGAATTTGATCTCCAGGTTTGATACTCATTTGCACTGTTAGATTGAATCATTGACCGAGAATAATCTGAGAAGGTGTTTTAATTTGATCTTTGGAAAAAAATACTTTCTAGACTGCTAGATTCTCAGCTGATAAAGAGCAAATGAGAAGCCCTCGAGTGGTTAGAGTTGGTCTCATTCAAAACTCCATTGCTTATCCAACAACTGCTCCATTCTCAGACCAGAGAAAAGGAATCTTTAAGAAGTTGATACCAATAATCGATGCTGCTGGTCTTGCCCGTGTTAACATTTTGTGTTTGCAGGTTTGCTTCCATTTGCTTTCTGTTATGATAAGTTCTTTGTATAAGTTTTTTTTTGTTTAAATGGGAAATGGTTTTAATCTACAGGAAGCTTGGACTATGCCATTTGCATTTTGCACAAGGGAGAAGAAATGGTGTGAGTTTGCAGAGCCAGTTGATGGCGGAGAATCGACAAAGTTTCTTCAAGAATTCGCGAAAAAGTATAACATGGTGATTGTAAGTCCTATACTCGAAAGAGATATTGATCATGGTGAAGTACTTTGGAATACTGCTGTGATCATAGGGAATAATGGTAATATCATTGGCAAACATCGAAAGGTAAATCTTTCGCTACATAACCAATTCTTGCTTCTAGGGCTGGGCTTTCGTGTATTATGTTCGGTTTCGGGTAGGAACCATTCGGTGTGGGTAGGAACCATTCGGTTCCGGGTCTTTCGGATCCTAGATTTTAATACCCAATCGATCCTTTTGAAATTTTCGGTTCGGTTCTAGTTCGTTTCTCATCGGTTCTGGGTCAGTTCGATTCTATATTAGAGGAACCGAAAATTGGTTTCTAATCGGTTCCGGGTATTTTAGACCCAAAATTACCCGAAAAAACTAAAAAATTATCTGAAATTAGTTTAAAATATCCGATATTATTTTAGAAAACCCTAAAAAATATTCAAAGCAACATAAAAAATTCGGTTCTTGGGTTCTACCCATCCGTTCTCGGTTCGGTTCCGGTTCCTACCCGATACCCATGGTTATTCATCTCAAGAACCATCGGGTAATTTGAGTGGAATCGGAACCGGTCCAAAACCGTTTTTTTTTTTCGGTTCTTCGGTTCCGGTTTATTTTGCCCAGCCCTACTTGCTTCTGTCTTTTTCTCTTCTGATCTAATGTATATTGCAGAATCACATACCGAGGGTAGGAGATTTCAACGAGAGTACATACTACATGGAAGGAGACACAGGTCACCCTGTATTTGAAACAGTGTTTGGTAAAATTGCAGTTAACATATGTTATGGACGACACCATCCTTTAAACTGGTTAGCTTTTGGTCTAAATGGTGCCGAGATTGTCTTTAACCCTTCAGCAACCGTTGGTGAACTTAGTGAACCAATGTGGCCTATCGAGGCGCGAAATGCTGCAATAGCAAATAGTTACTTTGTTGGATCGATTAACCGAGTTGGAACCGAAGTATTCCCTAATGCTTTTACATCAGGCGATGGGAAACCGCAACACAATGATTTCGGACATTTCTATGGTTCAAGCTATTTCTCTGCACCTGATGCTTCTTGCACACAGTCTTTGTCTCGTTACAGAGATGGTTTATTGATTTCGGATATGGATCTTAATCTTTGTCGGCAATATAAAGACAAATGGGGATTTAGAATGACTGCAAGATATGAAGTTTATGCTGATCTTTTGGGTAATTACTTAAAGCCAGATTTTAAACCTCAAGTTATCTCTGATCCATTGCTTCACAAGAGTTCTTCATAAGAAGAAAGTTCTCAATACTCTTTGAATCTTTCAAAGAATGTAACTTTTTATATCATATGTGTATGTTACAGCAACAGAAACTTTGTTTGTCTGTTTATAATGAATAAAGTTGACCATTCTGCTTAGGGTCGGCATTCGGTTTATGCGGTTTGGTTTTCGGTTTTTTTGGATTTTTTCTCTTGTGTCGAATTGACCGAATAAAAGTTCAGTTCGGTTCGGCATTCGGTTTGTTCGGTTCGGTTTTCCAGTTTTATAGTTCGGTTTATTCGGTTCAAAAATTTTAATTTCGGTTAAATTTTGGCTAAGTTTTGGCTTTTTCGGTTAATTTCTGTTTATTCGGTTTCTGATTTTTCCGGCGTTTTTTCTTGTGCTAAAATGAAGCTAATAAAGTTCGGTTCGGTTCGGCATTCGGTTTGTTCAATTCAGTTTTCCAGTTTTATAGTTCGGTTTATACGGTTCAAATTTTTTTTAATTTCGGTTAAATTTTTGCTAATTTTTGGGTTTCTTGGTTAATTTTGGTTCATTCGGTTAATTTTGGTTCATTCGGTTAATTTCAGTTAATTTTAGCTAGCTCAGTTCGGTTTGGGTCGCTTTGGTTAATAGTGTAAAATAAAATTGTTGTCGAACCGAATCGAACATAAACCAAACTAAATTCGGTTCGGTTTAAATGCCCAGCCTTAATTCTGCTCTTAATAAGCTGAACCGGTTCATAATCGAACCGAAATTCAATTCCAAGATAAACTGGATGCTGATGTTGTGTGGACTCTGGATTTTGAAGCGTACCCAAATGAGATTGAGGTTCGTGGATGCTCCAAATCCAGAAAAATAATGCTTTCTCTCACTATAACTCGCTACCCAATTTCAATCTCTTCACAAAGATTTGATCTTTATCCGTTAAGACAAGTCGCAGCTAGTTCTGTTCTCTCTCCTTCAACCGCCGGTCACAACCGTCTCCGAATGGAGTCTCGCCGTGAGTCTACTTCACTTAAGTCCCTAGCTTCTCATCAGACTTCAATCGGAGATGATAATGATGGTTACTGTACACTTATAGACTTTGCAGGTAATCAAGTGCTCTGTTTAAGCAAACTTAGCACTTGTCTTTGTAGATACACAGAGTTACTTTCTTGTTCTATGTCGGAAAAAAACGAACTTTGAAGGAAATTATCCTGAATTTTGCATCTAAATGACAAAACTATGGATGGGTTTTGAAGATTTTCTCTGTATATAACACCTTTGATTGAAAGTTTTCAACTTTGTGTGTTTCTTAGTTTTATTAATGAAGCTTTTGTTTGATAGGTAATGGAGGAGGAAGAGAAGATAAAGATATAGAAGACGATCTTGTGGTGTTACTTTATCATTTACAATATGCTTGCAAAAGAATAGCTTCTCTTGTAGCTTCTCCTTTTAACTCTTCACTTGGAAAGCTCTCTATGAATCCATCTAAAGGATCAGACCGAGATGCGCCTAAACCGCTCGACATCGTCTCGGTTTGTACCTTTAACCCTCTTTTAATCATATCAAGATTCAAAATCTTAACAATTCATGTTATGTTACTTTTATGCAGAATGATATCATCTTGTCTTCACTTAGAAACTCAAGGAAAGTAGCAGTAATGGCATCTGAAGAAAATGATAATCCTACTTGGATTAAAGATGATGGTAGTTATGTTGTAGTTGTAGATCCTTTAGATGGTTCAAGGAACATCGATGCTTCGATACCAACAGGAACTATATTCGGGATTTATCATCGTCTCGTCGAGATTGATCATTTACCTGTTGAAGAGAAAGCTGAGCTTAATTCACTTCAAAGAGGAAACAGACTTGTAGCTTCTGGTTATGTGCTGTACTCTTCAGCTACTATACTTTGCATTAGTCTTGGCTTTGGAACACATGCCTTCACACTTGATCATTCGATAGGCGAATTCGTTCTTACTCATCAAAACATTAAGATTCCTACTCGAGGTAAAAGCTAGGGGTAGGAATTCGGGTTCCAATCGTGTTTAGATCGGGTTTTTGGGTTTCCAAGAAGAGGGTTTAGAACCCGTTCGGGTATATTAGGACGTCAAGTCGAATTTGGTTTGGTTATCTCTGCGTTCGGGTAGTTTTGAGTATTACTTGGAACCCGAAAGAGAGTTCGGATATTCAAACGGGGTCGGGTTTTTCAATCCGAACTAAATATAAATACCCGAAATATACTCAAAATATTTGGTTCGGATAAGTTCGGTAACCGATCGGGTATCCAATATTCCTAGATTATAACTACGGCTGGGCTTTCGGGTATTCGGTTCGATTTCGAATCGGAACCATTCGGTTTTCCGGTTCTTCGGATCCTAAATTTTAATACGCAATCGGTCCTTTTCAAATGTTCGGTTTCGGTACTGTTCTCATCGGTTTCGGGTCGATTCGGTTCCATTTTAAGAGGAACTGGAAATTACCCGAGATTTTTGGTTTTTAATCGATTTCGGGTATTTCAGACCCAGAATGACCAAAATTACCCGAAAAACAAAAAAATATCCGAAATTAGTTTAAAATACTCTGAGCCGAACCGCCTATTTTATAACGTTTGGTTTCGGGTTTCGGACTATATGCTCAGCCTTATTAAAAGCTTTTTCATGTCACATATGACTCTATAAACCTGACTAAACTCTTGCTCTCTTTGATCATAAATCAACAACAGGACAAATCTATTCAGTAAACGACGCGAGGTACTTCGACTGGCCAGAAGGTTTAAAGAAGTACATTGATACAATACGACAAGGTAAAGGCGAAAACCCGAAAAAGTACTCGGCGAGGTACATTTGTTCTTTGGTGGCTGATCTTCATAGGACTATGTTATATGGAGGAGTGGCTATGAATCCAAGAGATCATCTTCGTTTAGTTTATGAAGCTAATCCTTTAGCTTTTCTAGTTGAACAAGCTGGTGGTAAAGCTTCTGATGGTAAGATGAATGTACTTTTGAAACAACCTGTGAAGCTTCATCAGAGATTGCCTTTGTTTCTTGGGAGTTTAGATGATGTTAATGAGCTTGAAAGCTATGGAGATGTGCAACAGACTGTGAATCCTGGATATGATGTTTGAATTAGGTACTTTTGTTTGAGTTTGATCATCTGTTAAAACATAAAAATCAATGATCTTCTAAACCGGATTAAGAAAACCGAATCGAAACCAAATCAAATTGAGAGCTTCTAAACCGAAGCTGCACTAATATTTCATAAAATATGAGTAACTTAAATATCGAAAAATTGTAATTATCAATTGAAAAATTTTAGTTGCTTTTAAATTTAAATCGAAAGTAAACAAAATATTCAAAATAACTAAGAGGAATTCCTTGAAATATCATCAAAAGAAGTTTAAATTTCAAAAATACCACACACTTCCAAAAGTTCCAAATATACCATACACTCCCAAATGTTCCAAATATACCACAAACATAAAAATTGAATTTTAAGGGTTTATAATTTAAAATTTTGGGTTTGGGTTCACTAATTAGAGTTTAGGGTTTAGTTTTGAATGGGTAGGATTTGATTTTGGGGTTTTAGGGTTTAAATTTGAAGTTTTAAAGTTATTTCAAATTTTGTGGTATTTTTGGAACTAAAACATTTGTATGGTATTTTTGAAAAAAATGTGGTATTTTTAAAACTTTTGGGAATGTGTGTTATTTTTGGAATAAAACTAATTTTTTGTGATATTTTTGAGAATTCCCCGATAACTAATGTGTATGTAACAACGTATCCAAATTTTATTAAAATTAAATTAATGTTTTTAAGTTTTACGAATAGTTTGGATAAATAATTAAATTAATCCAAATCAGAACGGATTTTATCCGAATGCCAAACGTTTGAATTTCTCCTACTCAAAAATCAATTTACCAATTAGACCGGTACATTTTGGTTTGAACCAGATATCGGTCCTGGTTTACCAGTAAAATAAAAACGGCATCGTTTTAAAAGCATCGCTATTAATAATATATAAAGCGTTTCTTCGGCCAAAGTGATCAACTAAAAGCGTTTACTGATTTTACAGAGCGATTGTTTGGGAGATTTGAGAAGAAAACCTCATTCATCTAAAGCTTCAAATCGAGAAGATGATGTTTCCGTTTTCGATTACGGCCAACAGATTTTCTCGTCGGAATGCTTATCTTTGCTGGGAACGAGCTTTATCTGGTTCCAATTACGATTACAGACACAAAATTAGAGATATTAAGTTTGATGATGCAGTTAATCTGTTCAATGAAATGGTTAAATCTCGTCCTTTCCCTTCAATTGTTGATTTCAGTAGATTATTGAGTGCAATTTCTAAGATGAAGAAGTATGATGTTGTCATATCTATGGGCGAGCAGATGCACAATTTAGGAATTCAACATAATCTCTATACTTTCAATATCTTCATAAACTGTTTTTGCCGCAATTCTCAACTCTCTTTTGCTTTAGCTATGCTTGGGAAGATGATAAAATTCGGCTTCGAGCCTGATATTGTTACGCTTTCTTCGCTGCTTAATGGTTTCTGTCACTGTAATAAGATTTCTGATGCAGTGGATCTAGTTGAACAGATGTTGGAAATGGGATATAAGCTTGACACCGTCACATTCAACACCTTAATCCATGGATTTTTCCTCCACGATAAAGTTTCAGAAGCAGCGGGTTTAGTTGATCAAATGGTGAAGACAGGTTGTCAACCAAATTTAGTTACTTATAATGTGGTTGTCAATGGAGTATGTAAGAGAGGAGATATTGATTTGGCTTTAAAACTTCTCAAGAATATGGAGGAAGGGGAAATTAAGCCTAATGTCTTTACATACACTACAATCATTGATGGTCTCTGCAAATACAAGCATGTGAATGATGCACTCGATCTATTCAACAAAATGGAGGACAAAGGAACTAGACCAAATGTTTGTACCTACAACTCCCTCATAAGTTGCCTTTGTAATTACGGAAGATGGGGTGATGCCTCTCGACTGTTGGGTGATATGACCGAGAAGAAGATCAATCCCAGTATAGTCACATTCAATGCGTTGATCGATGCGTTTGCGAAAGAAGGGAAGCTTTTAGAAGCTGACAAATTGTACAAGGAGATGATTCAAAGGTCTATAGATCCTAATATTTTGACATACAATTCATTGATCAACGGGTTTTGTATGCAAAATCACATGGAAGAGGCCATCCAAATGGTTGCTTTGATGGTTAGCAAAGATTGTCTCCCGGACGTGGTGACATTCAATACCCTTATAAAAGGATTTTGCAAGACTAAGTCGGTTGAAAAAGGCATGAAGCTCTTTCGTGAGATGTCTAAAAGAGGACTCGTTGGCAATACAGTAACGTACAACACTCTTATCCAAGGGCTTTTACAAACAGGAGACGTTAATATGGCCCAAGAAGTTTACAAAAAGATGGTTTCTAGTGGCGTACCTTGTAATCTTATGACATACAACATTTTGTTAGAAGGATTATGTAGTAACGGGAGGCTAGAGAAAGCATTGATCATATTTCAACATATGCAAAAGAGTGAAATGAAACCTGATATATTCACATATAGTATTATGATTGAAGGGATGTGTAAAGTTGGGAAGGTGAAAGATGGGTGGGATTTATTTTGCAGCCTCAGCGTAAAAGGAGTGCAACCTAATGTTGTAACATACACCACAATGATCTCAGGATTTTGTAGGAAAGGTTTACAGAAGGACGCATATGCCTTGTTCAAGAAAATGAAAGAAGAAGGGCCTCTCCCTAATAGTGGTACATATAATACGCTGATTAGGACATATCTTAAAGATGGTGACAAAGACAAATCAACAGAGCTCATCAAAGAAATGAGGAGTTGTGGGTTCTCTGGAGATGCTTCAACAATAAGTTTGGTGACTAATATGTTGCATGATGGGAGATTGGACAAAAGCTTCCTTGATATGTCTATTTTTGGTTACAGTTGAGTTTAAGCTCCATTACCATGACTAGTACTTTTTTTCTTCTTCTTCTTCTTATTTCATATTTAGGTTGCAGACAAGAGTTGAATTTTGAATGTTTGAGTGTCTTTTGATAACAAAACATAAGTTGCAATTTTCTTTGATTCAAGATTTGTTATATTCGTGAATCTTCTCTGCTTTCATGTTACAATAACACAGATTCATAATCAAAATTTCAAAAGAATAATGCATTCCAAAGAACTGTTTGAATGCTATTAAGGATCGAACAGTTCAATGTTAAATGTGATGATGCAACATATTTAGGGTGGGCAAAATATCTGAAACCGAACCGAAAAAATAGGTTCAAAATCAAACCGAATATCTTTAAATTACCCGAATGGTTCTTCTTATAAAAAATAATGAATATTGGTTCGGAACCGAAACAAGGGAACTGATTGGAACCATAAGAACCGAAAATATAAAGTAAGTGTATACCAATAACCATGGATATATGTTCCTCTTACCAATTTTTTAAAAAATGTTACTTGTAGGTATTTTCAATTCTTTTGGATATTTTTGGTTCTTTTTGGTATTTTTGTATCAGATATATTGAGTATTTTCTGTTATTTTGGATATTTTTGGTTCTTTTGGGTATCTTTGGTTCTTTTGGATATTTTCGGTTCTGGATACTTTAGATATTTTCGGTTCTTTCGGGTAAAATATCCGAACCGAACCGAAACCACTACTATTTTAGTTCTCAAATGGTTACAATATTTTAGATCCAAACCGAACCGGATTGACGTAGAACCGAACTGAATCTTTAATGTTTCCTATATGGAACTTATACTGAAGAAACCGAAAGAACCGAAACCAAACAGAACCGATCCGAACCGAATATCCGAACGCCCACCCCTAAACATACTAATTTTAGTCGGCTCGAAGTGCTATCTTATGATATAAAGCGGAACGTGTGAAAATTATAACTCATCAGATGGTGACAAGTGTCATATTTAACTAAGATTTCGACACATGTCAAAAAAAAAAAGAAAAAACTATCATCGAGTATCAAACATTTTTAGAAAATTTAACTCTTTTCATATTTGTTGTGTATCATAAAATGGAGGTTCTCAAAAATTAATATGGTAATGTAAAATTATTAAAAAATAAATAATAATTAATTTATATAAAACATAGTAGAAATACTAAGTTATTTTTAAAAACTAACTATAAAATATACTATTTTCTTTAAAAGAGAAATATAAAAGTATGAGTGATAAAATATTTATGAAACCATTAGACAGATATGTCTCAAATTTTATAGATAATACAAATCAGTTTTGTATATTTTAAATTATTTCTTTCAATTACATAATTATAATAGCAAAACACATGTTGTAATATAAAATTATCTATAAAAATCTTAATTATACGGCTTATTAATATTATAATCAAAATAATTTTTTAATCCCCGCGTAATACGCAAACATTTATCTAGTTCAATATAACGATATATCATATTGGGGGTGATTGGTTGGTGCTGTGAGTGATGTAGAAAGCACTAATTCTTTCTACAGCATAAAATTTTGCCAATCAGTCTTTAACTTTATTAAGTGGGTCCTACAGATTTCTACAGCCAATTTTAAAAGCTACAGCTCTACTTTTTTTATTTGTTCATGTTAATATTTTTTTTTGTAAAGCACATATTTTTCTACAGCAAACAAAAAAAAAAGCTAAAGCAATAAAACCTACAGATGTATTTCTACAGCAATTAATATCTTTCTACAGCCCAACCAATCACCCCCATTATCTCCATTGAAAATCAGAACCCAAAATCATCTATATATTGTGATAGTGTATATTTTGATTATTCAAAACTGATTAAGATGAGAAAGCAAATTAATGCTTTAAGCTTTTAGGAATAGTTTGGATAAAATAATTAAATTAACCCAAATTAACACGAACCGATCAAAACATAAACGGATTATCCGAATGCCAAAGTTTGAATTTCTCTTACTCAAGAATCAATTTACCAATTAGACCGGTAGATTTTGGTTTGAACCAGATATCGGTTCTGGTTTACCAGTAAAATAAAAACGGCATCGTTTTTAAGCATATCTCTTTCGAACAAACACTGTTCATACGAATTAGGGTTTACTGATTGTTATAAATTCGATTGTTTGGGAGATTGAGAAGAAAACCTCATTCATCTGAAGCTTCATTTCTGCCGTAATTCTCAACTCTCTTTTGCTTTAGCTATGCTTGGGAAGATGATAAAACTCGGCTTTGAGCCTGATATTGTAATTACAAAGGTAATTTATGAGGAAGCTATAGGTATAAACATTTGGTCTAAATTTCTTTGTCTTCCATTTTGTTGAATAGATCGAGTGCATTATGATTATATTTGCAAAGACCATCAATGATTGTAGTGTAGGTAAAAACATCATGCTTAATTTCTCCTTCCTCCATATTATTAAAAATAGGGCTGGGAATCGGGTTGGTTCGGGTCGGAACGGGTCGGAAATTTCGGTTATTTCGGTTTTTTGATTTGTGTTCCGAACTGAACCGAATAAAATTTCAGATCGGTTTGGTTCGGAAATCGGTTCGGTTCGGTTTTTGTTTTAGAATTTCGGTTTATTTGGTTAATTTTCGGTTAAGTTTTGGTTATTTTTTCGGTTTTTCGGTTTTTTCGGGGTTTTTCGGTTATTTTCAGTTTTTTTGGTTATTTTCGGTTATTTTTTCGGTTATTTTCGGTTATCGGTTCGGTTACCGAAATTGATTTTTTTTGTGCCGATCGGTTTACGAAATATAATTCGGTTCGATTCGGTTCGGAAAATCTCGGTTCGGTTCGGTTCGGAAATTTCGGTTCATAAATTATTACCAGCCCTAATTAAAAAGTTTTAAAGCCAAATCAATTTCTCCTCTATTACATAATCCATGAACTTTTCCTCCAAAATAAAGTTTTCAGAAGCACTGAGTTTAGTTGATCGAATGGTGAGGAACGGTTGTCAACTAAATTTAGTTATTTTATAATATGGTTATCAACAGATTATCTATGAAAGGAGATATTGATTTGGCTTTAAAACTTCCAAATAATATGGAGGATAATATGGAGGAAGGAGAAATTAAACCTAGTATCTTTAATTTACATTACAATCATTGATGGTCTCTGCAAATACAATCATTAACCTCGGAGTTGTGGGTTCTATGGATATGCTTCAACAATAAGCTTGGTGACTAATATGTTGTATGATGGGGGAGATTGGACAAAAGCTTCCTTGATATGTTTTTTTGAAACAGATTATCTGAATAGTTCTTTGTGAGGTTAATCAACTTTATATGTCTATTTTTGGTTACAATTGTGTTTAAGCTCCATGAGCATGACTAGTACGGGTTTTTTTTCTTTCTTCTTATTTCATTTTTTGGTTTGCAGACAAGAGTTGAATCATATTATCCATACAAGTGTAATATATGTCTATATATTTTGCAATGTATAGTTTCCATTAATCCCTGTCCAGGGCTGGCCTAGAGCATAAGTGAAGGAAATCACCGATTAGGGCACAAACATGTAGAATACATTTTTATTGAAATAAAAAGACATTTTCTATGAAAAGTTAAATATTATTTTTTGTTTTTTTGTCACTTTAGTCTTTAAAATATAATGAACCGTCCAGTTAATTTATTAAAAATAATTTTTTGACATATATATAAGAGGCACATGTTTTGGATTAGTGTAAGGCATCAGAAAACGTTGGACCGGCACTGTCCCTGTCTAAGAGTTCTAGGCGCTATGCGTTAGTTCACCGCCTAACGATTTTTATAACCTTGCAATTGATCCAATTTAATTTAGTATTCAACTTCAAGCAACAATCACACAACCTTTAAATTTATTATCCCTCAAGTTCTAGTATTCTATATCAGAATTATTCTTCTGAAATATAACTGACATGTTGAATGCTATTAAGGATCAGAAAGTTCAATGTAAATGTGATGATGCAACATACCAATTCCGGCCGGCTCGAAGTGCTATTCAATATAACAATATAACTAGAACTGGGAATAAAAACCGAACCGAAATTTCCAAACCGAACCAAGATTTTCCGAACTGAACTGAACCGAGCTATATTTTGTAAACCGATCGGCACAAAATAAAAATTAATTTCGGTAACCGAACCGATAACCAATCGGTTTATTTATTTATTCATTTTTTGAAAAAAACCGAAAAAACCAAAAAAACCCGAAAAACCCGAAAAAAAAAACCAAAATTTAACCGAAAATTAACCAAATAAACCGAACTTTAAAAATAAAAATCGAATCGAACCAAACCGATTTCCGAACTGAACCGAACTGAAAATTTATTCGGTTAAGTTTGGAACACAAATCCAAAAACCGAAATAACCAAAAACCGATTTTTCCGACCCGTTCCGACCCGAACCGACCCGATTCCCTGCCCTAAATATAACAATTTACCAATTAGACCGGTAGAGTTTGGTTTTCAATATAACAATTTACCAATTAGACCGGTAGATTTTGATTCGAACCAGATATCGGTTCATGTTTACCAGTAAAATAAAACGGCATCGTTTTGAAAGCATCGCTTTTAATATATAAAGCGTTTTTTGAGCCCAAGTGAGCAACTAAAAAGCGTTAAAGACTTGCGAGAAGACTTCGCCGGAAACCGCCGTGACAAGATTAGAGAAAGAAAGGTAGAGAAGAGAAGTGTCATGAAGCGAAACGGCTTGCATTTTAATGCAGATAAGAGATCCGTAATGGTCGATCCAAGTTCAGGATTCGGATCTTCAAAGAGAGTAAAGACGCATCACGGTCAATTGCTCTCGCCTCTGATTGTACCAGTAGGACACGCGGCGTTTCAATTGCTCTGTCCCTTGTCTCAAGTCGGTGCAGTAATTGGAAAATCTGGAAGTGTAATCAAACAGCTTCAACAGTCAACCGGAGCGAAGATACGTGTTGAAGAGCCTCCGTCTGGATCTCCAGATCGAGTAATCACGATCATTGCACCAGTTGATTCCAAGGGGAAATCGAGTGTTAGTAACAATGGGAACGGAGAGGCAGAGAAAGTGAAAGAGGAGGAAATTGAGGTATCTAGAGTACAAGCAGCGTTAATTAGGGTTTTCGAAGTTATAGCTGCGGAAATGGATAGTAGTACGGTTTTGTGCCGATTGTTGATTGAGTCTAGTCATGCTGGTGCTGTGATAGGCAAAGGTGGTCAAATGGTTGGGAGTATTAGGAAAGAAACTGGCTGCAAAATTGCTATACGAACAGAGAATTTGCCGATTTGTGCTGACTCTGATAATGAGATGGTAGAGGTATGAACATTTTAAATTGTTTCCTAGTTTGAAGTTGGAATCAAAATTGATCGAATCTGTGACTATTTGCTAAATTGATCTCTCAATTTTGCGTCTAAACTACCTTTATGTTGCAGATTGAAGGTAATGTTAATGGTGTGAAGAAAGCTCTTTTATCTGTCTCTCGTTGCTTGCAAGATTGTCAACCGGTTAATAAGCTGAGGGTGGTTGGGAACAAACCTTTTGAGAAAGATATCGAAGCACATAGGCCCATAGAAAAAAGTAATAAGGAGTTTTTCTCTAAGTCTGTTGAAGATTACGATTATAGACAGAGAACAGCTGAAATGTTTCCTCAGGGCAGTTTATTTCGGCCTAATGATGTGATTCCGCATCATAGGCACATTGAGGTGGTTCCTCAGGGATCTGTACACCGGCATATTGAGGTGGAGCGGCAAGATGCTTTACGCAGGCACATTGAGGCAGATCGGCAAGATGCTTTACACAGGCATATTGAAGTGGATCGGCATGATGCTTTACACAGGCATATGGAGGCAGAGCGGCAAGATGCTTTACGCAGGCACATTGATGTGGCTCCTCGAGAAACGTTATATAGGTCTTCTGAAACTGTCAGGGGAGATGTTTTTCGACAGCATAGACCTTCCGAGTTGGTTCAACTTGATGCTATGGGCATACCTTTTGAGTCTTTTCCACATGATGCTTTTGGAAGGCGTATTGAAACAATCCCACAAGAAACTCTTCGTCGACCAAGTGCTGATTTTTTGGTAAACCATAATTCTAATCTAGATACACATCCTCATAGCATCACTGCCTCTACTTCAATGAGTAAAGCTACTGCCATGAAACCACCTTTATCAGAACCAGAACTTGGGAACCAAGAAGTGGTTTTTAAGATACTTTGTTCCCTTGAAAATGCTGGTGGAGTAATCGGGACAGGGGGTAAAGTTATCAGGTCGCTTCATAGTGAGACAGGTGCCTTTATAAATGTGGGAAATACACTTACTGACTGCGACGAACGTTTGATTGCAGTTACTGCACTAGAGGTTGGTCTTTATTATCTTCTTCTCACTTTCATTACTGCACTAGAGGTTGGTCTTGTCTTTTTGCTATTTTTTCATACAAAATTGTTGCTTGTTTATCATGTAGAACGCTGAAAGTCAAAGCTCACAAGCCCAGAAGGCTATTATCCTTGTTTTTTCAAGACTATATGAGCTTGCTACTAAAAAAATCCTAAACAATGGGCCAATGAAATCTATGACCGCACGGCTTGTGGTCCCAACTAGTCAAATTGGTTGTTTGTTGGGAAAAGGAGGTGTTATAGTTTCAGAAATGCGGAAAGCAAGTGGTGCTGGAATTCAGATTATGAAGGTCGAGCAGAACCCGAAATGTGTTTCAGAGAATGATCAAGTTGTGCAGGTACATATAGATCATTTCTTGACCTTATCGTTTATGGTACTTAGATCTAATTTGATGGGCCAATAGATTTCAGGAGAGTTTCCAAATGTGAGAGAAGCCATTTACCATATTACAAGCAGGCTACGAGACAGTCTTTTTGCAAAGTCAACGAAAAACTCCATAACTATGAGCAACTCAACCTTAACTACAGAAAGAAACTACCTCGGTCATCAATCAGATAATTCTCTGTCTTTTGGGTCTCACTCTCATCAATCTTTTAGTCATCCACCTACCATCTCAACAAGTCTGCAGAGAAGATCTGAGAATACTTTCTTAAATGGGTCTCATTCATCAAGACCTGCTCGTACAGATCCTTACATAAGACCACAAGAAGACCAGATTCCTGATAGGTTTAATCCATCAGGAGCAGGCTATTCTCCTAACTTAAGTCGACGGTCTACTGTGGACCGCAATGATATGTCCCATCACTTAACTGAATCTGCATCTCGTATGTGGGCGTCTCCTGTATGTCTTCATCGCTCTGTATTTTCCCATTACTTGTTGATGCTCATTGAGAGATCTATAGGATTAAATCTTCCCTTTATACATAACATATTTTGGATATTTGTGTCGGTTTCTTAAAGCTATTAACGACAGAATTTGTGCTCTTTTATGCAGCCACAGACAGCTCCAAGAGGCTTATCTAATACCAATGGTGAATTATCTTCTACACAGCCTGGCCTTGTACTTGGTGGCAGGTAAAAGCAAAACAGTTACAGACACTTACGTGAGATTCTTGCTATAATATCATTATGTAATTTTACATGCTTGCTTGATTTTCTTCTCTAGTGGACACAAATCTGCCATTGTTACAAACACAACTGTAGAAATCAGAGTTCCGGAAAATGCTATGAGCTTTGTGTATGGAGAACATGGCCACAATCTAGAGCAACTGAGACAGGTAAGTCAAATTTCTGTTTCCAAATCTTTATGTGCTTCATATGATTAGTCATAAGTTTTAGTTTCCATTAGCTGCTTTTAGTCCTTGAAATCATATACCAAAAATAGAAATAACCGGTGAATAAAAAACGAAACTTAACTCTAGGATTACTAAAAAGAAACAATTCAATAACACAATCCATATAAGTAAAATATATTACATGACGCAACTCATAATTCTACCATTAATCTAGGTCGATAGTAGGGGTGGATGTTTCGGTTTATGGTCCGTTTACGCTTCGAGGTTTTGGTTTTCCGGTTTTGTAAAAACTAAAACCGTTTGAACCAATTTAAAATTCGTTTTGTTTCGGTTTAGTTCAGTTTTTCAATTTTTTAATTTTGGTTCCGAACCGGTTTTTCATTTAAAAATCATTAGAATAAACACAAATAACCTTTCACACGTACATATATGACTAAAAGTACAAAATTCTCTATATTTTAAATTTATTTGGTTTCGGTTTTTTCGGTCCGGTTTTGGTTTAAGTTTTCAGTTTCTTAAGTTTTTAAAAGAAAGTCGGTTCGGTTTCACTTTTTCTGGTCCGTTCGCTCCGGGTTTTTTTTTCCGGTTCGGGTTTATTTGCCCATCCCTAGTCAAATAGTCACAAAAACTCCATACTTCTCTAAGTTATCATATGCTACAAAGCAAATAGTTAGTGTCAAAAACATGAAGTATCCTTCCGCTGAGCATAGCTTGATAGCATTTGATGTGTTATTAATCAGATATCGGGTGCGAGAGTCATAATCCATGAACCTCCTCTAGGAACAAGTGACAGGATCATTGTCATATCAGGAACACCTGATCAAACCCAAGCTGCTCAAAACCTACTTCATGCTTTCATCCTTACAGGTGAAACTTCATTGTCCAAAAATTACAACAACTTACACTAGAACCCACCCACAGTTTTCAAAAAAATAAAAATAAACCAGCTTCACTCCACTTTTTTATTTTTATTTTCATTTTGGATCTTTTGAACTCTTGTACAACATTTGTTTTTTTTTTTTCTCCAGTTTTAGTTCTTTGATTGAATCAGTTTGATGTCTTTTTAAAAAAAAAAAATTCTTCTTTTATCACACATTATTAGTACATGGAAATGAGATATGGTTGAATGGAGATAGTGGATAGAAACTGTGGTCTCATGAACATGTTGAGTAGAAAATCTTCACAAAACTTAAAACGTAAAATCACTTTCTGTTCTTTCAGCTTCTTTAGCTGTGATAAGGTTGTTTACAATATCTTTACTCTTTTAGTTCCATGACCAAATCCAACAAATTGTTAAACACTTAAACTTCACTTTATAGGTTTTCCAAAACCGAAGCTGAGATTTCGAGAGTCCAATACAAAATACTACGCCCTCCGTTTCGAATTACTTGTCGTTTTAGAGTTTTGCACACAGATTAAGAAATCTCTATTTTCTATAAAAACACCATTAAATGTTCTAAATCAACCAATAGAAGAAATAATCTGGAGAAATTCACATATTTAAAACTCATGAAATAATATTCTAGAAAATATTATTTGGGGTTAACACTATTTATTACCAAAGTTTTCTTATCAACCTTTTATTTTTTTTTGTTAAAGATCAACATTTTTACTCTTTAGTTATATATTAATATTTTTCAATATATTATTGAAACTTTTTAAATTAGGGGTCTTGTAAATTTGAGGTTCTATTAAAATGTTTTACACCAATTTGTTCAGATCGGGTTGGAAGGTTTTCACATCTCAAAACCATCTTTTTGGCTATTAAAACCAAAATCTAGATTTTTAATAACTCCTCAACTGTACTGATAAATTGTAATCTAACTAATAGGAATGTTTTGATCAAAAAATAAAAAATAAAAAAATAGGAATGCATCATTGAAATAGGTTGATATTTCATGTGTAAAATTGGTTGTCACGAATTCAAAAACTCTGAAATTTTGTATATCTAGATTCTAGAGTGTTTGTTCTGTTGAATATTCATATATTTTGTGTTCGTTATTCCATTTACTCAAACCAACCAGACAGATTCATAGTCAGATAGAGTGGTCAAATACCAAATCAAAATTCGTATATTACCACTTGCTATACGAATGTAATTTTTTTTTTGATCTAGAAATTAGAATTTAAAAAAAAAACGATAGAGATGTAATGAAAATTTTCAAATTGAGGGTGATGCTTCTCAACTCTTGTTCTAGCTACATCTCTTTATACTACGAATCCTTTGTACTTACATCATTTGTTCCATTTCATGTGGTTTTGTAACCTGTTAAACTCTGATGTAGCTACTATTTTATGATTAATATAAATTTCTTTTTGTGGCAAAAAAGATACTCCCACCATTTATTAGAAAAAAAAAAGAAATTGGGAATTTTTTTTTTTTTAATTGAGAATTTTTTTTTAAAAAAAATTAGCTCAGAGGATCATTTTAACTTATTTAGTTTACAATATCTTATCAAATTAGTAACAAAAAAAAATCTTAAGAGAGTACTAGAAGAAACCTTTTGGAAAGTTAAAAGTAGAAATCAATAGTTAAAATGTGGAGACCGCAACACAAAATACTTCTTTCAAG